>JALDQB020000131.1:20000-133907 GCA_024416835.2 Perccottus glenii | reverse complement strand
AAGGTGGTGATCTGTTTCTGGGTTGTAACACTGTCAATGGTGGTATTAATATAATCCAATACAGTGGAGGTGTAGCAGTTAATGTCAATGTCTGTGTGAGCACCACTGTTGGCTTGGGAAGCAAACATACTCCAGTCTGTGTGTAGAAACCTTTCCTGGAGTGTGAAATCTACCCCCTGATGGCTTCACACGGTTGATGAGGGGTGAATATTTGGGAGTGAGGAACAAAGAGATGTGGTCTGATTGTCCCAGGTGGGGGAGAGGTGTCGCCACGTAAGCTCCAGCCATGTTTGTGTAGACATGGTCTAGGGTTTTGTTTCCTCTGGTGTGACAGGAAACATTCTGATGAAATTTGGGTAGCACAGTCTTTAAGTTAGAGTGATTCAAATCACCCGCAACAATAAACGCCGCTTCCGGGTGAAGAGTCTGTTGTTTACTGATGGCTGCATAAAGTTCTTTCATAGCAAGCTTGGCATCAGCATCCGGGGGAATATAAGCTGCAGTTATAATGGTGGAAGTGAACTCCCGCAGCAGATAGAACGGTCTACATTTAACCATGAGGAACTCTAGGTTAGCTGAACAATGGCTCTCAACAACAGCAGAGTTTGTGCACAATGTGTTGGAGCACAATGTGGAGCAGAGTGTTAAGCACAGCGTGTTGGAGCACAGTGTGGAGCACAGTGTGGAGTACAGCGAGTTGGAGCACAGTGTGGAGTACAGCGTGTTGGAACACAATGTGGAGCACAGCGTGTTTGAGCACAGTGTGAAGCACAGTGTGGAGTACAGCGTGTTGGAGCACAGTGTGGAGCACAGAGTGTTGAAACACAGCGTGTTTGAGCACAGCGGGTTGGAGCACAGCGTGTTGGAGCACAGTGTGTTGGAGGACAACGTGTTGGAGCACAGTGTGGAGCACAGTTTGGAGCACAGTGTGGAGCACAGTGTGGAGCACAGCGTGTTGGAGCACATTGTGTTGGAGCACAGTGTGGAGCACAGCGTGTTGGAGCACAGTGTGGAGCACAGTGTGGAGCACAGCGTGTTGGAGCACATTGTGTTGGAGCACAGTGTGGAGCACAGCGTGTTGGAGAACATTGTGTTGGAGCACAGTGTGGAGCACAGCGTGTTGGAGCACAATGTGGAGCACAGTGTGGAGCACAGCGTGTTGGAGCACAGTCTGGAGCACAGAATGTTGGAGCACAATGTGGAGCACAGTGTGGAGCACAGCGTGTGGAGCACAGTGTTGGAGCACAGTGTGGAGCACAGAGTGTTGAAACACAGCGTTTTTGAGCACAGCGTGTTTGAGCACAGTGTGGAGCACAGCGTAATGGAAAAGAGTGTGGAGCACAGCGTGTTGGAGCACAGTGTGAAGCACAGTGTGGAGTACAGCGTGTTGGAGCACATTGTGGAGGACAGCGTGTTTGAGCACAGCGTGTTGGAGCACAGTGTGAAGCACAGAGTGTTGGAACACAACGTGTTGGAGCACAGTGTGGAGCACAGCGTGTTGGAGCACAGTGTGGAGCACAGTGTGGAGCACAGCGTGTTGGAGCAGAGTGTGGAGCACAGAGTTTTGAAACGCAGTGTTTTTGAGCATAGCGTGTTTGAGCACAGAGTGTTTAAGCACAGTGTGTTTGAGCACAGAGTAATGGAGAAGAGTGTGGAGCACAGCATTTTTGAGCACAGTGTGGAGCACAACATGTTGGAGCACAACGTGTTGGAGCACAACGTGTTGAGCAGAGTGTGGAGCACAGCGTGTTAGAGCACAGCGTGTTTGAGGACAACGTGTTGGAGCACAGTGTGGAGCACATTGGGGAGCACAGAGTGTTTGAGCACAGTGTGGAGCACAGTGTGTTGGAGCACAGTGTGAAGCACAGCGTTTTTAAGCACAGCGTGTTTGAAGCACATTGTGGAGCACAGCGTGTTGGAGCACAGTGTTGAGCAGAGTGTGGAGCACAGTGTTGGAGCACAGTGTGTGAGCACAGCGTGTTGGAGCACAGTGTGGAGCACAGCGTGTTGGAGCACAGTGTGGAGCACAGTGTGTTGAGCACAGTGTTGGAGCACAGTGTGTTGGAGCACAGCGTGTTGGAGCACAGCGTGTTGGAGCACAGTGTGGAGCACAGCGTGTTGGAGCACAGTGTGGAGCACAGCGTGTTGGAGCACAGCGTGGAGCACAGTGTTGGAGCACAGCGTGTTGGAGCACAGTGTGTTGGAGCACAGTGTGGAGCACAGTGTGTTGGAGCACAGTGTGTTTGAGCACAGCGTGTTGGAGCACAGGGTGGAGCACAGTGTTGGAGCACAGTGTGGAGCACAGCGTGTTGGAGCACAGTGTGGAGCACAGCGTGTTGGAAGCACATCATGTTGGAGCACAGCGTGTTGGAGCACAACATGTTGGAGCACAACGTGTTGAGCAGAGTGTGGAGCACAGCGTGTTTGAGCACAGTGGAGCACAGCGTGTTTGAGCACAGTGGAGCACAGCGTGTTTGAGCACAGTGTAGAGAACAGCGTGTTTGAGGACAACGTGTTGGAGCACAGTGTGAAGCACATTGTGGAGCACAGTGTGGAGCACAGCGTGTTAGAGCACAGTGTGAAGCACAGCGTTTTTGAGCACAGTGTGGAGCAGAGTGTGGAGCACAGTGTGTTGGAGAAGAGTGTGGAGCACAGCGTGTATGAGCACAGCGTGTTTGAGAACAGCGTGTTGGAGCACAGTGTGAAGCACATTGTGTTTGAGCAGAGTGTGGAGCACAGCGTGTTGGAGCACAGTGTGGAGCACAGCGTGTTGGAGCACAGTGTGTTGGAGCACAGCGTGTTGGAGCACAGCGTGTTGGAGCACAGCGTGTTGGAGCACAGTGTGTTGGAGCACAGTGTTGAGCACAGTGTGGAGTTAACAGTGTGTTGAAGCACAGTGTTGGAGCACAGTGTGGAGCACAGCGTGTTGGAGCACAGTGTGGAGCACAGCGTGTTGGAGCACAGTGTGAGAGCAAGTGTGTTTGGAGCACATAGCGTGTTGGAGCACAGATGTTGGAGCACAGTGTGGAGCATAGAGTGTTGGAGCACAGCGTGTTGGAGCACAGTGTGGAGCACAGTGTGTTGGAGCACAGCGTGTGGAGCACAGTGTTGGAGCACAGCGTGTTAAATTGGAGCACAGCGTGTTGGAGCACATGTGTTGGAGCACAGGTGGAGCACAGCGTGTTGAGAGCACAGTGTGGAGCACAGTGTGGAGCACAGTGTTGGAGCACACAGTGTTGGAGCACAGTGTGTTTGGAGCACAGTGTTGGAGCACAGTGTGGAGCACAGTGTGGAGCACAGCGTGTTGGAGCACAGTGTGGAGCACAGTGTGGAGCACAGTGTGGAGCACAGCGTGTTGGAGCACAGTGTGGAGCACAGCGTGTTGGAGCAGCAGTGTTGGAGCACAGTGTGTTGAGCAGCTGCGTGTTGAGCATGTTGGAGCACAGTGTGGAGCACAGTGTTGGAGCACAGTGTGGAGCACAGCGTGTGGAGCATGGCGTGTTGGAGCACAGTGTTGGAGCACAGTGTTGAGGCACAGTGTGGAGCACAGTGTGCTGGACAGCTGTTGGAGCACAGTGTGGAGCACAGCGTGTTGGAGCACAGTGTGGAGCACAGCGTGTTGGAGCACAGTGTGGAGCACAGCGTGTTGGAGCACAGTGTGTTGGAGCACAGTGTGGAGCACAGCGTGTTGGAGCACAGTGTGGAGCACAGCGTGTTGGAGCACAGTGTGGAGCACAGCGTGTTGGAGCACAGTGTGTGGAGCACAGTGTTGGGAGGCACAGCGTGTTGGAGAACATTGTGTTGGAGCACAGCGTGTTGGAGCACAGCGTGTTGGAGCACAGCCTGTTGGTGCACAGCGTGTTGGAGCACAGTGTTGGAGCACAGTGTGGAGCACAGTGTGTTGGAGCACAGCGTGTTGGAGCACAGTGTGTTGGAGCACAGCGTGTTGGAGCACAGTGTTGGAGCACAGCGTGTTGGAGCACAGTGTGGAGCACAGCGTGTTGGAGCACAGCGTGTTGGAGCACAGTGTAAAGCACAGCGTGTTGGAGCACAGTGTGGAGCACAGCGTGTTGGAGCACAGTGTGGAGCACAGTGTGGAGCACAGCGTGTTGGAGCACAGTGTGTTGGAGCACAGCGTGTTTGGAGCACAGTGTGTTGGAGCACAGCGTGTTGGAGCACAATGTGGAGCACAGTGTTGGAGCACAGTGTGGAGCACAGAGTGTTGAGCACAGTTTGGAGCACAGCGTGTTGGAGCACAGTGTTGGAGCACAGTGTGGAGCACAGTGTGTTGGAGCACAGTGTGGAGGTGTTGGAGCACAGTGTGGAGCACAGCGTGTTGGAGCACAGTGTGCACAGTGTGTTGGAGCACAGTGTGGAGCACAGTGTGTTGGAGCACAGTGTGGAGCACAGTGTGGAGCACAGTGTGGAGCACAGCGTGTTGGAGCACAGTGTGGAGCACAGTGTGTTGGAGCACAGTGTGGAGCACAGCGTGTTGGAGCACAGTGTGGAGCACAGTGTGTTGGAGCACAGTGTGGAGCACAGTGTGGAGCACAGTGTGGAGCACAGTGTGTTGGAGCACAGTGTGGAGCACAGTGTGTTGGAGCACAGTGTGGAGCACAGTGTGTTGAGCACAGTGTGTTGGAGCACAGTGTTGGAGCACAGCGTGTTGGAGCACAGTGTGGAGCACAGCGTGTTGGAGCACAGTGTGGAGCACAGCGTGTTGGAGCACAGTGTGGAGCACAGCGTGTTGGAGCACAGTGTGTTGGAGCACAGCGTGTTGGAGCACAGTGTGGAGCACAGTGTTGGAGCACAGTGTGTTTGAGCACAGCGTGTTGGAGCACAGCGTGTTGGAGCACAGCGTGTTGGAGCACAGCGTGTTGGAGCACAGTGTGTTGGAGCACAGTGTGGAGCACGTGTTGTGTGGAGCACAGTGTGGAGCACAGTGTGGTGTGTTGGAGCACAGTGTGTTGGAGCACAGTGTGGAGCACAGTGTGTTGGAGCACAGCGTGTTGGAGCACAGCGTGTTGGAGCACAGCGTGTTGGAGCACAGTGTGTTGGAGCACAGCGTGTTGGAGCACAGTGTGGAGCACAGCGTGTTGGAGCACAGTGTGGAGCACAGTGTGTTGGAGCACAGTGTGAAGCACAGCGTGTTGAGCACAGCGCAGCGTGTTGGAGCACAGTGTGTTGGAGCACAGTGTGTTGGAGCACAGCGTGTTGGAGCACATTGTGTTGGAGCACAGTGTGGAGCACAGTGTGTTGGAGCACAGTGTTGGAGCACAGCGTGTTGGAGCACAGTGTGTTGGAGCACAGTGTTGGAGCACAGTGTTGGAGCACAGTGTGTTGGAGCACAGTGTTGGAGCACAGCGTGTTGGAGCACAGTGTGTGCACAGTGTGGAGCACAGGCGTGTTGGAGCACAGTGTGGAGCACAGTGTTGGAGCACAGTGTGTTGGAGCACAGCGTGTTGGAGCACAGCGTGTTGGAGCACAGTGTGTTGGAGCACAGTGTGGAGCACAGTGGAGCACAGTGTTGGAGCACAGTGTGGAGCACAGCGTGTTGGAGCACAGTGTGGAGCACAGTGTGGAGCACAGTGTGGAGCACAGCGTGGAGCACAGTGTTGGAGCACAGTGTGGAGCACAGCGTGTTGGAGCACAGTGTGGAGCACAGCGTGTTGGAGCACAGTGTGTTGAGCACAGTGTGGAGCACAGCGTGTTGGAGCACAGTGTGTTGGAGCACAGTGTGGAGCACAACGTGTTGGAGCACAGTGTGGAGCACAATGTGGAGCACAGTGTGGAGCACAGCATGTTGGAGCACAGTGTGGAGCACAGCGTGTTGGAGCACAGTGTGGAGCACAGTGTGTTGGAGCACAGTGTGTTGGAGCACAGTGTGGAGCACAGTGTGGAGCACAGTGTGGAGCACAGTGTGGAGCACAGTGTGGAGCACAGCGTGTTGGAGCACAATGTGGAGCACAGTGTGGAGCACAATGTGGAGCACAGTGTGGAGAACAGCGTGTTGGAGCACAGTGTGTTGGAGCACAGTGTGGATTGGAGCACAGTGTTGAGCACAGCGTGTTTGAGCACATGTGGAGCACAGTGTGTTGAGCACAGCGTGTTGGAGCACAGTGAGACAGCGTGTTGGAGCACAGTGTTGAGCAGAGCACAGCTGTTGGAGCACAATGTGGAGCACAGCGTGTTGGAGCACAGTGTGTTGGAGCACAGCGTGTTGGAGCACAGTGTGTTGGAGCACATGTGTTGGAGCACAGTGTTGGAGCACAGGGTGTTGGAGCACAGCGTGTTGGAGCACAGCGTGTTGGAGCACATGTGTTGGAGCACAGTGTGTTGGAGCACAGTGTGGGAGCACAGTGTGGAGCACAGTGTGTTGGAGCACAGTGTGGAGCACAGCGTGTTGGAGCACAGCGTGTTGGAGCACAGTGTGTTGGAGCACAGTGTGGAGCACAGTGTGTTGGAGCACAGTGTGGAGCACAGTGTGTTGGAGCACAGTGTGGAGTACAGCGTGTTGGAGCACAGTGTGGAGCACAGTGTTGAGTACAGTGTGTTGGAGCACAGTGTGGAGCACAGTGTGGAGCACAGTGTGTTGGAGCACAGCGTGTTGGAGCACAGCGTGTTGGAGCACAGTGTGGAGCACAGAGCACAGCGTGTTGGAGCACAGCGTGTTGGAGCACAGTGTGTTGGAGCACAGCGTGTTGGAGCACAGCGTGTTGAGAGTGGAGCACAGTGTTGGAGCACAGCGTGTTGGAGCACATCGTGTTGGAGCACAGTGTGTTGGAGCACAGCGTGTTGGAGCACAGCGTTGGAGCACAGTGTGTTGGAGCACAGTGTGGAGCACAGCGTGTTGGAGCACAGTGTGTTGGAGCACAGTGTGGAGCACAGTGTGGAGCACAGCATGTTGGAGCACAGTGTGGAGCACAGCGTGTTGGAGCACAGTGTGGAGCACAGTGTGTTGGAGCACAGTGTGGAGCAGCGTGTTGGAGCACAGTGTGGAGCACAGTGTTGGAGCACAGTGTGTTGGAGCACAGCGTGTGGAGCACAGTGTGGCGTGTGGAGCACAGTGTGGAGCACAGTGTTGGAGCACAGTGTGGAGCACAGTGTTAAGCACAGTGTGGAGCACAGTGTGAAGCACAGTGTGGAGCACAGCGTGTTGGAGCACAGTGTGGAGCACAGTGTTGGAGTGGAGCACAGTGTTGGAGCAGCGTGTTGGAGCACAGTGTGTTGGAGCACAGTGTGGAGTACAGCGTGTTGGAGCACAGTGTTGGAGCACAGTGTGGAGCACAGTGTGTTGGAGCACAGTGTGGAGCACAGCGTGTTGGAGCACAGTGTGGAGCACAGTGTGTTGGAGCACAGCGTGTTGGAGCACAGTGTTGGAGCACAGCGTGTTGGAGCACAGTGTGGAGCACAGCGTGTTGGAGCACAGTGTGTTGGAGCACAGTGTGTTGGAGCACAGTGTGTTGGAGCACAGTGTGGAGCACAGATGTGTTGGAGCACAGTGTTGGAGCACAGCGTGTTGGAGCACAATGTGTTGAAGCACAGTGTGTTGGAGCACAGTGTGGAGCACAGCGTGGAACACAGTGTGTTGGAGCACAGTGTGGAGCACAGCGTGTTGGAGCACAGCGTGTTGGAGCACAGTGTGTTGGAGCACAGCGTGTTGGAGCACAGCGTGTTGGAGCACAGTGTTGGAGCACAGCGTGTTGGAGCACAGTGTGGAGCACAGTGTGGAGCACAGTGTGGAGCACAGTGTGTTGGAGCACAGTGTGGAGCACAGCGTGTTGGAGCACAGTGTGTTGGAGCACAGTGTGGAGCACAGCGTGTTGGAGCACAGCGTGTTGGAGCACAGTGTGTTGGAGCACAGTGTGTTGGAGCACAGTGTGGAGCACAGTGTGTTGGAGCACAGCGTGTTGGAGCACAGTGTGTTGGAGCACAGTGTGTTGGAGCACAGCGTGTTGGAGCACAGCGTGTTGGAGCACAGTGTGGAGCACAGCGTGTTGGAGCACAGTGTGGAGCACAGTGTTGGAGCACAGCGTGTTGAACAGCGTGTTGGAGCACAGTGTGGAGCACAGCGTGTTGGAGCACAGTGTTGGAGCACAGCAGTGTGGAGCACAGTGTTGGAGCACAGCGTGTGGAGCACAGTGTGTTGGAGCACAGTGTTGGAGCACAGTGTTGGAGCACAGTGTGTTGGAGCACAGTGTGTTGAGCACAGTGTTGGAGCACAGTGTGTTGGAGCACAGCGTGCAGTGTGGAGCACAGCGTGTTGGAGCACAGTGTGTTGGAGGACAGCGTGTTGGAGCACAGTGTGTTGGAGCACAGCGTGTTGGAGCACAGTGTGTTGGAGCACAGTGTGGAGCACAGTGTGTTGGAGCACAGCGTGTTGGAGCACAGCGTGTTGGAGCACAGCGTGTTGGAGCACAGTGTGTTGGAGCACAGTGTTAAGCACAGTGTGGAGCACAGCGTGTTGGAGCACAGCGTGTTGGAGCACAGTGTGTTGGAGCACAATGTGGAGCACAGCGTGTTGGAGCACAGCGTGTTGGAGCACAGCGTGTTGGAGCACAGCGTGTTGGAGCACAGCGTGTTGGAGCACAGCGTGTTGGAGCACAGTGTGTTGGAGCACAGCGTGTTGGAGCACAGTGTGTTGGAGCACAGTGTTGGAGCACAGTGTGTTGGAGCACAGTGTGTTGGAGCACAGTGTGTTGAGCACAGTGTGGAGCACAGTGTGGAGCACAGTGTGGAGCACAGTGTGGAGCACAGCGTGTTGGAGCACAGTGTGGAGCACAGCGTGTTGGAGCACAGTGTGGAGCACAGTGTGTTGGAGCACAGTGTGGAGCACAGTGTGGAGCACAGCGTGTTGGAGCACAGTGTGGAGCACAGTGTGGAGCACAGTGTGTTGGAGCACAGTGTGGAGCACAGTGTGTTGGAGCACAGTGTGGAGCACAGCGTGTTGGAGCACAGTGTGGAGCACAGTGTGTTGGAGCACAGTGTGGTGCACAGTGTGTTGGAGCACAGTGTGAAGCACAGCGTGTTGGAGCACAGTGTGGAGCACAGTGTGTTGGAGCACAGTGTGGAGCACAGTGTGTTGGAGCACAGTGTGGAGCACAGTGTTGGAGCACAGTGTGGAGCACAGTGTGGAGCACAGTGTGTTGGAGCACAGTGTGGAGCACAGTGTGTTGGAGCACAGCGTGTTGGAGCACAGTGTGGAGCACAGTGTGGAGCACAGTGTGTTGGAGCACAGTGTGGAGCACAGCGTGTTGGAGCACAGTGTGGAGAACTACGTGTTGGAGCACAACGTGTTGGAGCACAGTGTGGAGCACAGTGTGTTGGAGCACAGTGTGGAGCACAGTGTGGAGCACAGTGTGTTGGAGCACAGTGTGGAGCACAGTGTTGGAGCACAGTGTGGAGCACAGCGTGTTGGAGCACAATGTGTTGGAGCACAGTGTGGAGCACAGTGTGTTGGAGCACAGTGTGGAGCACAGTGTTGGAGCACAGTGTGGAGCACAGCGTGTTGGAGCACAGTGTGGAGCACAGCGTGTTGGAGCACAGTGTGGAGCACAGCGTGTTGGAGCACAGTGTTGGAGCACAGTGTGGAGCACAGAATGTTGGAGCACAGATGTGTGGAGCACAGTGTGGAGCACAGTGTGTGTGGAGCACAGTGTGTTGGAGCACAGTGTGGAGCACAGAGTGTTGGAGCACAGTGTGTTGGAGCACAGTGTGGAGCACAGCGTGTTGGAGCACAGTGTGGAGCACAGTGTGTTGGAGCACAGCGTGTTGGAGCACAGTGTGTTGGAGCACAGTGTGGAGCACAGTGTGGAGCACAGCGTGTTGGAGCACAGTGTTTGGAGCACAGCGTGTTTGGAGCACAGCGTGTTGGAGCACAGTGTGTTGGAGCACAGTGCGTGTTGGAGCACAGTGTGGAGCACAGCGTGTTGGAGCACAGTGTGTTGGAGCACAGTGTGGAGCACAGCGTGTTGGAGCACAGTGTGTTGGAGCACAGTGTGTTGGAGCACAGTGTGGAGCACAGTGTGTTGGAGCACAGTGTGTTGGAGCACAGTGTGGAGCACAGGTGTGTTGAGCACAGCGTGTGTTGGAGCACAGTGTTGGAGCACAGCGTGTTGGAGCACAGTGTGTTGGAGCACAGCGTGTTGGAGCACAGTGTGGAGCACAGTGTTGGAGCACAGTGTGGAGCACAGCGTGTTGGAGCACAGTGTGGAGCACAGTGTGGAGCACAGTGTGAGCACAGGGAGCACAGTGTGGGAGCACACGTGTTGAGCACAGTGTGGAGCACAGTGTGGAGCACAGCGTGTTGGAGCACAGTGTGGAGCACAGTGTGTTGGAGCACAGTGTGGAGCACAGTGTGTTGGAGCACAGTGTGTTGAGCACAGTGTGGAGCACAGTGTTGGAGCACAGTGTGTTGAGCACAGCGTGTTGGAGCACAGTGTGGAGCACAGTGTGTTGGAGCACAGCGTGTTGAGCACAGCGTGTTGGAGCACAGTGTGTTGGAGCACAGTGTGTTGGAGCACAGTGTGGAGCACAGTGTGTTGAGCACAGTGTGGAGCACAGTGTGTTGGAGCACAGTGTGGAGCACAGTGTTGAGTACAGTGTGTTGGAGCACAGTGTGGAGCACAGTGTGGAGCACAGTGTGGAGCACAGCGTGTTGGAGCACAGTGTGAGCACAGTGTGGAGCACAGTGTTGGAGCACAGTGTGTTGGAGCACAGCGTGTTGGAGCACAGCGTGTTGGAGCACAGTGTGGAGCACAGTGTGGAGCACAGCGTGTTGGAGCACAGTGTTGGAGCACAGTGTGGAGCACAGTGTTGGAGCACAGTGTGTTGGAGCACAGTGGAGCACAGTGTGGGAGCACAGTGTTGGAGCACAGTGTGTTGGAGCACAGCGTGTTGGAGCACAGTGTGTTGGAGCACAGTGTGGAGCACAGCGTGTTGGAGCACAGTGTGTTGGAGCACAGCGTGTGGAGCACAGTGTGTTGGAGCACAGTGTGGAGCACAGCGTGTTGGAGCACAGTGTTGAGCACAGTGTGGAGCACAGTGTGTTGGAGCACAGTGTGGAGCACAGCGTGTTGGAGCACAGTGTGTTGGAGCACAGTGTTGGAGCACAGTGTGGAGCACAGTGGTGTAGCACACAGTGGAGCACAGTGTGTTGGAGCACAGTGTGTTGGAGCACAGTGTGGAGCACAGCGTGTTGGAGCACAGTGTGTTGGAGCACAGTGTTGGAGCACAGTGTTGGAGCACACAGCGTGTTGGAGCACAGTGTGTGTTGGAGCACAGTGTGTTGGAGCACAGTGTGTTGGAGCACAGTGTGTTGTTGGAGCACAGGTGTTGGAGCACAGCGTGTTGAAGCACAGCGTGTTGAGCACAGTGTGTTTGGGGACAGCGTGTTGGAGCACAGTGTGGAGCACAGCGTGTTGGAGCACAGCAAGTTTGAGCACAGTGTGTTGGAGCACAGTGTGGAGCACAGTGTGTTGGAGCACAGTGTTGGAGCACAGCGTGTTGGAGCACAGTGTGGAGCACAGCGTGTTGGAGCACAGTGTGTTGGAGCACAGTGTGTTGGAGCACAGTGTGGAGCACAGTGTGTTGGAGCACAGCGTGTTGGAGCACATTGTGTTGGAGCACAGCGTGTTGGAGCACAGTGTGTTGGAGCACAGCGTGTTGGAGCACAGCGTGTTGGAGCACAGCGTGTTGGAGCACAGTGTGGAGCACAGTGTGTTGGAGCACAGTGTTGGAGCACAGCGTGTTGGAGCACAGCGTGTTGGAGCACAGTGTGTTGGAGCACAGTGTGAAGCACAGCGTGTTGGAGCACAGTGTGGAGCACAGCGTGTTGGAGCACAGTGTGTTGGAGCACAGTGTGGAGCACAGCGTGTTGGAGCACAGCGTGTTGGAGCACAGTGTGGATTACAGTGTTGGAGCACAGTGTGGAGCACAGCGTGTTGGAGCACAGCGTGTTGGAGCACAGCGTGTTGGAGCACAGCGTGTTGGAGCACAGTGTGGAGCACAGCGTGTTGGAGCACAGTGTGGAGCACAGTGTGTTGGAGCACAGTGTTGGAGCACAGCGTGTTGGAGCACAGTGTGGAGCACAGCGTGTTGGAGCACAGTGTGGAGCACAGCGTGTTGGAGCACAGTGTGGAGCACAGTGTGGAGCACAGTGTTGGAGCACAGCGTGTTGGAGCACAGCGTGTTGGAGCACAGTGTGTTGGAGCACAGTGTGTTGGAGCACAGGGTGGAGCACAGCGTGTTGGAGCACAGCGTGTTGGAGCACAGTGTGTTGGAGCACAGCGTGTTGGAGCACAGTGTGGAGCACAGCGTGTTGGAGCACAGTGTGTTGGAGCACAGTGTGGAGCACAGCGTGTTGGAGCACAGTGTGAAGAACAGTGTGGACCACAGCGTGTTTGAGCACAGTGTGGAGCACAGTGTGTTGGAGCACAGTGTGTTAGCACAGAATGTTGGAGCACAATGTGTGTTGGAGCACAGTGTGGAGCACAGCGTGTTGGAGCACAGCGTGTTGGAGCACAGTGTGTTGGAGCACAGTGTGGAGCACAGTGTGTTGGAGCACAGCGTGTTGGAGCACAGTGTGGAGCACAGTGTGGAGCACAGCGTGTTGGAGCACAGTGTGTTGGAGCACAGCGTGTTGGAGCACAGTGTGGAGCACAGTGTGTTGGAGCACAGTGTGTTGAGCACAGTGTGGAGCACAGCGTGTTGGAGCACAGTGTGTTGGAGCACAGCAGTGTTGGAGCACAGCGTGTTGGAGCACAGTGTGGAGCACAGCGTGTTGGAGCACAGCGTGTTGGAGCACAGCGTGTTGGAGCACAGCGTGTTGGAGCACAGCGTGTTGGAGCACAGTGTGTTGGAGCACAGTGTGGAGCGTGTTGGAGCACAGTGTGTTGAGCACAGTGTGTTGGAGCACAGCGTGTTGGAGCACAGTGTGTTGGAGCACAGCGTGTTGGAGCACAGTGTGGAGCACAGTGTGTTGGAGCACAGCGTGTTGGAGCACAGCGTGTTGGAGCACAGCGTGTTGGAGCACAGTGTGTGTTGGAGCACAGCGTGTTGGAGCACAGTGTGGAGCACAGTGTGTTGGAGCACAGTGTGTTGGAGCACAGCGTGTTGGAGCACAGTGTGTTGGAGCACAGCGTGTTGGAGGACAGTGTGTTGGAGCACAGCGTGGTGGAGCACAGCGTGATGGAGCACAGCGTGTTGGAGCACAGTGTGTTGGAGCACAGTGTGTTGGAGCACAGTGTGTTGGAGCACAGCGTGTTGGAGCACAGTGTGTTGGAGCACAGTGTGTTGGGAGCACAGCGTGTTGGAGCACAGTGTTGGAGCACACAGTGTTGGAGCACAGTGTTGAGCACAGCGTGTTTGAGCACAGTGTGGAGCACAGTGTTGGAGCACAGTGTGGAACACAGTGTGGAGCACAGTGTGGAGCACAGTGTGGAGCACAGTGTTGGAGCACAGTGTGGAGCACAGTGTGGAGCACAGTGTGGAGCACAGTGTGGAGCACAGCGTGTTGGAGCACAGCGTGTTGGAGCACAGTGTGGAGCACAGTGTGGAGCACAGTGTGTTGGAGCACAGTGTGGAGCACAGTGTGGAGCACAATGTGGAGCACAGTGTGGAGTACAGTGTGTTGGAGCACAGTGTGGAGTACAGCGTGTTGGAGCACAGTGTGGAGCACAGTGTGGAGCACAGCGTGTTGGAGCACAGTGTGGAGCACAGTGTGGAGCACAGTGTGTTGGAGCACAGTGTTGGAGCACAGTGTGGAGCACAACGTGTTGGAGCACAGTGTGGAGCACAGTGTGGAGTACAGCGTGTTGGAGCACAGAGTGGAGCACAGTGTGGAGCACAGCGTGTTGGAGCACAGTGTGGAGCACAGTGTGTTGGAGCACAGTGTGTTGGAGCACAGTGTGGAGCACAGTGTGTTGGAGCACAGTGTGTTGGAGCACAGTGTGGAGCACAGTGTGTTGGAGCACAGTGTGGAGCACAGTGTGTTGGAGCACAGTGTGGAGCACAGCGTGTTGGAGCACAGTGTTGAGCACAGTGTGTTGGAGCACAATGTGGAGCACAGTGTGGAGCACAATGTTGGAGCACAGTGTGGAGCACAGTGTTGGAGCACAGTGTGGAGCACAGTGTGGAGCACAGTGTGGAGCACAGTGTGGAGCACAGTGTTGGAGCACAATGTGGAGCACAGTGTGGAGCACAATGTGGAGCACAATGTGTGGAGCACAGCGTGTTGGAGCACAGTGTGGAGCACAGTGTGGAGCACAGTGTGGAGCACAATGTGGAGCACAATGTGGAGCACAATGTGGAGCACAATGTGGAGCACAGTGTGGAGGAGCACAGTGTGGAGCACAATGTGGAGCACAGTGTGGAGCACAGTGTGGAGCACAGTGTGGAGCACAGTGTGGAGCACAGTGTGGAGCACAATGTTGTGGAGCACAGTGTGGAGCACAATGTGGAGCACAGTGTGGAGCACAATGTTGGAGCACAGTGTGGAGCACAGTGTGGAGCACAGTGTGGAGCACAATGTGGAGCACAGTGTGGAGCACAATGTGGAGCACAGTGTGGAGCACAGTGTGGAGCACAGTGTGGAGCACAATGTGGAGCACAGTGTGGAGCACAGCGTGTTGGAGCACAGTGTGTTGGAGCACAGTGTGGATCATAGTGTGTTGGAGCACAGCGTGTTGGAGCACAGCGTGTTGGAGCACAGCGTGTTGGAGCACAGTGTGTTGGAGCACAGCGTGGAGCACAGTGTGTTGGAGCACAGCGTGTTGGAGCACAGTGTGTTGGAGCACAGTGTGTTGGAGCACAGTGTGTTGGAGCACAGCGTGGATCATAGTGTGTTGGAGCACAGCGTGTTGGAGCACAGCGTGTTGGAGCACAGCGTGTTGGAGCACAGTGTGTTGAAGCACAGTGTTGGAGCACAGTGTGTTGAAGCACAGTATGGAGCACAGTGTGTTGGAGCACAGCGTGTTGGAGCACAGTGTGTTGGAGCACAGTATGGAGCACAGTGTGTTGGAGCACAGCGTGTTAGAGCACAGTGTTGGAGCACAGCGTGTTGGAGCATTGGAGCACAGTGTTGGAGCACAGCGTGTTGGAGCACAGCGTGTTGGAGCACAGTGTGGAGCACAGCGTGTGGAGCAGCAGTGTTTGGAGCACAGCGTGTTGGAGCACAGCGTGTTGGAGCACATTGTGTTGGAGCACAGTGTGGAGCACAGCGTGTTGGAGCACAGCGTGTTGGAGCACAGCGTGGAGCACAGCGTGTTGGAGCAAAGTGTGAAGTACAGTGTGGAGCATAGCGTTTTGGAGAACAGTGTTGGAGCACAGCGTGTTTGAGCACAGTGTGGAGCACAGCGTGTTGGAGCACAGTGTGGAGCACAGCGTGTTGGAGCACAGTGTGTTGGAGCACAGTGTGGAGCACAGCGTGTTGGAGCACAGTGTGGAGCACAGCGTGTTGGAGAACAGCGTGTTGGAGCACAGTGTGTTGGAGCACAGTGTGTTGGAGCACAGTGTGTTGGAGCACAGTGTGTTGAAGCACAGTATGGAGCACAGTGTGTTGAAGCACAGTATGGAGCACAGTGTGGAGCACAGCGTGTTGGAGCACAGTGTGGAGCACAGCGTGTTTGGGGACAACGTGTTGGAGCACAACGTGTCTGAGCACAGTGTGTTGGAGCACAGTGTGGAGCACAGTGTGGAGCACAGTGTGGAGCACAGTGTGGAGTACAGCGTGTTGGAGCACAATGTGGAGCACAGTGTGGAGCACAGTGTGGAGTACAGCGTGTTGGAGCACAGTGTGGAGCACAGTGTGTTGGAGCACAATGTGGAGCACAGTGTGGAGCACAGTGTGGAGCACAGCGTGTTGGAGCACAGTGTGTTGGAGCACAGTGTGGAGCACAGTGTGTTGGAGCACAGTGTGGAGCACAGCGTGTTGGAGCACAGCGTGTTGGAGCACAGTGTGTTGGAGCACAGCGTGTTGGAGCACAGTGTGGAGCACAGCGTGTTGGAGCACAGCGTGTTGGAGCACAGCGTGTTGGAGCACAGCGTGTTGGAGCACAGCGTGTTGGAGCACAGTGTGTTGGAGCACAGTGTGGAGCACATTGTGGAGCACATTGTGGAGCACAGCGTGTTGGAGCACAGTGTGTTGGAGCACAGTGTTGGAGCACAGTGTGTTGGAGCACAGCGTGTTGGAGCACAGTGTGGAGCACAGTGTGTTGGAGCACAGTGTGGAGCACAGCGTGTTGGAGCACAGCGTGTTGGAGCACAGTGTGTTGGAGCACAGTGTGTTGGAGCACAGTGTGGAGCACAGTGTGTTGGAGCACAGTGTGTTGGAGCACAGTGTGTTGGAGCACAGTGTGTTGGAGCACAGCGTGTTGGAGGACAGTGTGTTGGAGCACAGCGTGGTGGAGCACAGCGTGATGGAGCACAGCGTGTTGGAGCACAGTGTGGAGCACAGTGTGTTGGAGCACAGTGTGGAGCACAGCGTGTTGAAACACAGTGTGTTGGAGCACAGTGTGTGAGCACAGTACATTGTGGAGCACAGCGTGTTGTAGAACGTGTTGGAGCACAATGTGTTGGAGCACAGTGTTGAGCACAGCGTGTTTGAGCACAGTGTGGAGCACAGTGTAGAGCACAGTGTGGAACACAATGTGGAGCACAGTGTGGAGCACAGTGTGGAGCACAGTGTGGAACACAATGTGGAGCACAGTGTGGAGCACAGTGTGGAGCACAGTGTGGAGCACAGTGTGGAGCACAACGTGTTGGAGCACAGTGTGGAGCACAATGTGGAGCACAGTGTGGAGCACAGTGTGGAGCACAATGTGGAGCACAGTGTGGAGCACAGTGTGTTGGAGCACAGTGTGGAGCACAGTGTGGAGCACAGCGTGTTGGAGCACAGTGTGGAGCACAACGTGTTGGAGCACAGTGTGGAGCACAATGTGGAGCACAATGTGGAGCACAGTGTGGAGCACAATGTGGAGCACAATGTGGAGCACAGTGTGGAGCACAGTGTGTTGGAGCACAGTGTGGAGCACAACGTGTTGGAGCACAGTGTGGAGCACAGTGTGTTGAGCACAATGTGGAGCACAGTGTGGAGCACAGTGTGTTGGAGCCAAGTGTGAGCACAGTGTTGGAGCACAGTGTGGAGCACAGTGTGGAGCACAGCGTGTTGGAGCACAGTGTGGAGCACAGTGTGGAGCACAGTGTTGGAGCAAGTGTGGAGCACAACGTGTTGGAGCACAGTGTGGAGCACAGTGTGGAGCACAGCGTGTTGGAGCACAGTGTGGAGCACAGTGTGGAGCACAGTGTGGAGCACAGCGTGTTGGAGCACAGTGTGGAGCACAGTGTGTTGGAGCACAGTGTGTTGGAGCACAGTGTGTTGGAGCACAGTGTGGAGCACAGCACAGTGTTGGAGCACAACGTGTTGGAGCACAGTGTTGAGCACAGTGCGTGGAGCACAGTGTGGAGCACAGCGTGGAGGAGCACAGTGTGAGCACAGTGTGGAGTACAATGTGGAGCACAGTGTGGAGTACAGTGTGGAGCACAGTGTGTTGGAGCACAGTGTGGAGCACAGTGTGTTGAGCACAGTGTGGAGCACAGTGTGGAGCACAGTGTGGAGTACAGTGTGTTGGAGCACAATGTGGAGCACAGTGTTGGAGCACAGCGTGTTGGAGCACAATGTGGAGCACAGTGTGGAGCAGTGTGTGGAGCACAGTGTGGAGCACAATGTGGAGCACAATGTGGAGCACAGTGTGGAGGAGCACAGTGTGGAGCACAGTGTGGAGCACAGTGTGGAGCACAGTGTGGAGCACAGCGTGTTGGAGCACAGTGTGTTGGAGCACAGTGTGGAGCACAGAGTGGAGCACAGTGTGGAGGACAGCGTGTTGGAGCACAGTGTGGAGCACAGTGTGGAGTACAGTGTGTTGGAGCACAGTGTGGAGCACAATGTGGAGCACAGTGTGGAGCACAGTGTGGAGTACAGTGTGTTGGAGCACAGTGTGGAGCACAGTGTGGAGCACAGTGGAGCACAGTGTGGAGCACAGTGTGGAGTACAGTGTGTTGGAGCACAGTGTGGAGCACAGTGTGGAGTACAGTGTGTTGGAGCACAATGTGGAGCACAGTGTGGAGCACAGTGTGGAGCACAGTGTGGAGCACAGTGTGGAGCACAGTGTGGAGCACAATGTGGAGCACAGTGTGGAGCACAGTGTGGAGCACAGTGTGGAGCACAATGTGGATCATAGTGTGTTGGAGCACAGCGTGTTGGAGCACAGCGTGTTGGAGCACAGCAGCGTGTTGGAGCAACAGTGTGTTTGGAGCACAGCGTGTTGGAGCAAAGTGTGGAGCACAGTGTGTTGAGCACAGCGTGTTGGAGCAAAGTGTGGAGCACAGTGTGGAGCACAGCGTGTTGGAGCACAGTGTGGAGCACAGTGTGTTGGAGCACAGTGTGTTGGAGCACAGCGTGTTGGAGCAAAGTGTGGAGCACAGTGTGGAGCACAGCGTGTTGGAGCACAGCGTGTTGGAGCACAGCGTGTTGGAGCACAGCGTGTTGGAGGACAGCGTGTTGGAGCACAAGTGTGGAGCACAGCGTGTTGGAGTACAGCGTGTTGGAGCACAGCGTGTTTGAGAACAGCGTGTTGGAGCACATTGTGGAGCACAGTGTGTTGGAGCACAGTGTGTTAAAGCACAGTGTGTTGGAGCACAATGTGGAGCACAGTGTGGATGGAGCACAGCGTGTTGAAACACAGCGTGTTTGGGGACAACGTGTTGGAGCACAGTGTGTTGGAGCACAGTGTGTTGGAGCACAGTGTGGAGCACAGTGTGGAGCACAGTGTGGAGCACAGTGTGGAGCACAGCGTGTTGGAGCACAGTGTGGAGCACAGTGTGTTGGAGCACAATGTGGAGCACAGTGTGGAGCACAGCGTGTTGGAGCACAGTGTGTTGGAGCACAGTGTGGAGCACAGTGTGTTGGAGCACAGTGTGTTGGAGCACAGCGTGTTGGAGCACAGCGTGTTGGAGCACAGTGTGGAGCACAGCGTGTTGGAGCACAGCGTGTTGGAGCACAGCGTGTTGGAGCACAGCGTGTTGGAGCACAGTGTGTTGGAGCACAGTGTGGAGCACAGTGTGGAGCACATTGTGGAGCACAGCGTGTTGGAGCACAGTGTGTTGGAGCACAGCGTGTTGGAGCACAGTGTGTTGGAGCACAGCGTGTTGGAGCACAGTGTGGAGCACAGTGTGTTGGAGCACAGCGTGTTGGAGCACAGCGTGTTGGAGCACAGCGTGTTGGAGCACAGTGTGTTGGAGCACAGTGTGTTGGAGCACAGTGTGGAGCACAGTGTGTTGGAGCACAGTGTGTTGGAGCACAGCGTGTTGGAGCACAGTGTGTTGGAGCACAGCGTGTTGGAGGACAGTGTGGAGCACAGCGTGTTGGAGCACAGTGTGGAGCACAGATGTGGAGCACAGTGTGTTGGAGCACAGTGTGGAGCACATTGTGGAGCACATTGTGGAGCACAGCGTGTTGTAGAACGTGTTGGAGCACAATGTGTTGGAGCACAGTGTTGAGCACAGCGTGTTTGAGCACAGTGTGGAGCACAGTGTAGAGCACAGTGTGGAACACAATGTGGAGCACAGTGTGGAGCACAGTGTGTTGGAGCACAGTGTGGAGCACAGTGTGGAGCACAGTGTGGAGCACAGTGTGGAGCACAGTGTGGAGCACAGTGTGGAGCACAACGTGTTGGAGCACAGTGTAGAGCACAATGTGGAGCACAGTGTGGAGCACAGTGTGGAGCACAATGTGGAGCACAGTGTGGAGCACAGTGTGGAGCACAGCGTGTTGGAGCACAGTGTGGAGCACAGTGTGGAGCACAGCGTGTTGGAGCCAAGTGTGGAGCACAACGTGTTGGAGCACAGTGTGGAGCACAATGTGGAGCACAATGTGGAGCACAGTGTGGAGCACAATGTGGAGCACAATGTGGAGCACAGTGTGGAGCACAGTGTGTTGGAGCACAGTGTGGAGCACAGTGTGGAGCACAATGTGGAGCACAGTGTGGAGCACAGTGTGTTGGAGCCAAGTGTGGAGCACAACGTGTTGGAGCACAGTGTGGAGCACAGTGTGGAGCACAGCGTGTTGGAGCCAAGTGTGGAGCACAGTGTGGAGCACAGTGTGGAGCACAGTGTGTTGGAGCCAAGTGTGGAGCACAACGTGTTGGAGCACAGTGTGGAAGCGTGTTGGAGCACAGTGTGAGGACAGTGTGGAGCACAGTGTGGAGCACAGCGTGTTGGAGCACAGTGTGGAGCACAGCGTGTTGGAGCACAGTGTGGAGCACAATGTGTTGGAGCACAATGTGGAGCACAGTGTGGAGCACAATGTGGAGCACAATGTGGAGCACAGTGTGGAGCACAGTGTGTTGGAGCACAGTGTGGAGCACAGTGTGGAGCACAATGTGGAGCACAGTGTGGAGCACAGTGTGTTGGAGCCAAGTGTGGAGCACAGCGTGTTGGAGCACAGTGTGGAGCACAGTGTGGAGCACAGCGTGTTGGAGCACAGTGTGGAGCACAGTGTGGAGCACAGTGTGGAGCACAGTGTGTTGGAGCCAAGTGTGGAGCACAACGTGTTGGAGCACAGTGTGGAGCACAGTGTGGAGCACAGCGTGTTGGAGCCAAGTGTGGAGGACAGTGTGGAGATCAGTGTGGAGCACAGCGTGTTGGAGCACAGTGTGGAGCACAGTGTGTTGGAGCACAGTGTGTTGGAGCACAGTGTGGAGCACAGTGTGTTGGAGCACAGTGTGTTGGAGCACAGTGTGGAGCACAGTGTGTTGGAGCACAGTGTGGAGCACAGTGTGTTGGAGCACAGTGTGTTGGAGCACAGTGTGGAGCACAACGTGTTGGAGCACAGTGTTGAGCACAGCTGTGGAGCACAGTGTGGAGGAGCACAGTGTGGAGCACAATGTGGAGCACAGTGTGGAGCACAGTGTGGAGCACAATGTGGAGCACAGTGTGGAGCACAGTGTGGAGCACAGTGTGGAGCACAGTGTGGAGCACAATGTGGAGCACAGTGTGGAGCACAATGTGGAGCACAATGTGGAGCACAGCGTGTTGGAGCACAATGTGGAGCACAATGTGGAGCCCAGTGTGGAGCACAATGTGGAGCACAATGTGGAGCACAATGTGGAGCACAATGTGGAGCACAGTGTGGAGGAGCACAGTGTGGAGCACAGTGTGGAGCACAGTGTGGAGCACAGTGTGGAGCACAGTGTGGAGCACAGTGTGGAGCACAATGTGGAGCACAGTGTGGAGCACAGTGTGGAGCACAGTGTGGAGCACAATGTGGAGCACAGTGTGGAGCACAGTGTGGAGGAGCACAGTGTGGAGCACAATGTGGAGCACAGTGTGGAGCACAGTGTGGAGCACAATGTGGAGCACAGTGTGGAGCACAGTGTGGAGCACAATGTGGAGCACAGTGTGGAGCACAGTGTGGAGCACAGTGAGCACAGTGTGGAGCACAATGTGTGGAGCACAATGTGGAGCACAGCGTGTTGGAGCACAATGTGGAGCACAGTGTGGAGCACAGTGTGGAGCACAGTGTGGAGCAGAGTGTGTTGGAGCACAACGTGTTTGAGCACAATGTGGAGCAAAGTGTGGAGCACAGTGTGGAGCACAATGTGGAGCACAGCGTGTTGGAGCACAGTGTTGAGCACAGTGTGGAGCACAATGTGGAGCGAGCACAGTGTGTTTAAGCACAGTGTGTTTAAGCACAGTGTGTTTGAGCACAGTGTGTTTAAGCACAGTGTGTTGGAGCACAGTGTGTTGGAGCACAGTGTGGCACAGTGTGAGCACAGTGTGTTTGGAGCACAGTGTGTTGGAGCACAGTGTTGGAGCACAGTGTGTTGGAGCACAGTGTGTGGAGTGGGACAGCGTGTGTTGGAGCACAGTGTTGGAGCACAGTGTGTTTGAGCACAGTGTGTTTGAGCACAGTGTGTTTGAGCACAGTGTGTTTGGAGCACAGTGTGTTTGAGCACAGTGTGTTGGAGCACAGTGTGTTGGAGCACAGTATGTTGGAGCACAACATGTTGGAGCACAGCATGTTGGAGCACAGTGTTTTGGAGCACAGTGTGTTGGAGCCAAGTGTTGAGCACAGCGTGTTTGAGCACAGTGTGTTGGAGCCAAGTGTGGAGCACAGCGTGTTGGAGCACAGTGTGTTGGAGCCAAGTGTGGAGCACAACGTGTTGGAGCACAGCGTGTTTGAGCACAGTGTGTTGAAGCACAGCGTGTTGAGTACAGTGTGTTGAAACACAGTGTGTTTGGGGACAGCGTGTTGGAGCACAGTGTGGACCACAATGTGTTGGAGCACAACGTGTTGGAGCACAGCGTGTTGAAACACAGCGTGTTTGGGGACAACGTGTTGGAGCACAGTGTGGAGCACAACGTGTTGGAGCACAGCATGTTGGAGCACAGTGTGTTGGAGCACAGTGTGTTGGAGCACAACGTGTTGGAGCACAGTGTGTTGGAGCACAGCGTGTTGAAGCACAGCGTGTTGAGCACAGTGTGTTGAAACACAGTGTGTTTGGGGACAGCGTGTTGGAGCACAGTGTGGAGCACAGCGTGTTGGAGCACAGCAAGTTTGAGCACAGTGTGTTGGAGCACAGCGTGTTGGAGCACAGCGTGTTGGAGCACAGCGTGTTGGAGGACAGCGTGTTGGAGCACAGTGTGTTGGAGCACAGCGTGGATCATAGTGTGTTGGAGCACAGCGTGTTGGAGCACAGCGTGTTGGAGCACAGTGTGTTGAAGCACAACGTGTTGGAGCACAGTGTGTTGAAGCACAACGTGTTGGAGCACAGTGTGTTGGAGCACAGCGTGTTGGAGCACATTGTGTTGGAGCACATTGTGGATCATAGTGTGTTGGAGCACAGCGTGTTGGAGCACATTGTGGATCATAGTGTGTTGGAGCACAGTGTGTTGAAGCACAACGTGTTGGAGCACATTGTGGATCATAGTGTGTTGGAGCACAGCGTGTTGGAGCACAGCGTGTTGGAGCACATTGTGGATCATAGTGTGTTGGAGCACAGCGTGTTGGAGCACAGCGTGTTGGAGGACAGCGTGTTGGAGCAAAGTGTGGAGCACAGTGTGTTGGAGCACAGCGTGTTGGAGCACAGCCTGTTGGAGCACATTGTGGATCATAGTGTGTTGGAGCACAGCGTGTTGGAGCACAGCGTGTTGGAGCACAGCGTGTTGGAGGACAGCGTGTTGGAGAACAGTGTGTTTGAGCACAGCGTGTTGGAGAACAGTGTGTTTGAGCACAGCGTGTTGGAGCAAAGTGTGGAGCACAGTGTGTTGAAGCACAGCGTGTTGGAGCACAGTGTGTTGGAGCACAGCGTGTTGGAGCAAAGTGTGGAGCACAGTGTGGAGCACAGCGTGTTGGAGCACAGCGTGTTGGAGCACAGCGTGTTGGAGCACAGCGTGTTGGAGGACAGCGTGTTGGAGCACAATGTGGAGCACAGCGTGTTGGAGCACAGTGTGGAGCACAGTGTGGAGCACAGCGTGTTGGAGTACAGCGTGTTGGAGCACAGCGTGTTTGAGCACATTGTGGAGCACAGTGTGTTGGAGCACAGTGTGGAGCACAATGTGGAGCACAGCGTGTTGAAACACAGCGTGTTTGGGGACAACGTGTTGGAGCACAACGTGTTGGAGCACAGTGTGTTGGAGCACAGTGTGGAGCACAGTGTGTGTTGGAGCACAGTGTGGAGCACAGTGTGGAGCACAGTGTGGAGCACAGTGTGTTGGAGCACAATGTGGAGCACAGTGTGGAGCACAGTGTGTTGGAGCACAATGTGGAGCACAGTGTGGAGCACAGTGTGTTGGAGCACAGTGTGGAGCACAGTGTGTTGGAGCACAATGTGGAGCACAGTGTGGAGCACAGTGTGGAGCACAGTGTGTTGGAGCACAGTGTGTTGGAGCACAGTGTGGAGCACAGTGTGGAGCACAGTGTGGAGCACAGTGTGTTGGAGCACAGTGTGTTGGAGCACAGTGTGGAGCACAGCGTGTTGGAGCACAGTGTGGAGCACAGTGTGGAGCACAGTGTGGAGCACAGCGTGTTGGAGCACAGTGTGGAGCACAGTGTGTTGGAGCACAGTGTGTTGGAGCACAGCGTGTTGGAGCACAGTGTGGAGCACAGTGTGTTGGAGCAGTGTGTTGGAGCACAGTGTGTTGGAGCACAGCGTGTTGGAGCACAGTGTGGAGCACAGTGTGTTGGAGCACAGCGTGTTGGAGCACAGCGTGTTGGAGCACAGTGTGTTGGAGCACAGCGTGTTGGAGCACAGCGTGTTGGAGCACAGTGTGTTGGAGCACAGCGTGTTGGAGCACAGTGTGGAGCACAGTGTGTTGGAGCACAGCGTGTTGTGTGTTGGAGCACAGCGTGTTGGAGCACAGCGTGTTGGAGCACAGCGTGTTGGAGCACAGCGTGTTGGAGCACAGTGTGTTGGAGCACAGTGTGGAGCACATTGTGGAGCACATTGTGGAGCACAACGTGTTGGAGCACAGTGTGTTGGAGCACAGTGTGTTGGAGCACAATGTGGAGCACAGTGTGGAGCACAGTGTGGAGCACAGTGTGTTGGAGCACAGTGTGTTGGAGCACAGTGTGGAGCACAGTGTGTTGGAGCAGTGTGTTGGAGCACAGCGTGTTGGAGCACAGCGTGTTGGAGCACAGCGTGTTGGAGCACAGTGTGTTGGAGCACAGTGTGGAGCACAGTGTGTTGGAGCACAGTGTGTTGGAGCACAGCGTGTTGGAGCACAGTGTGTTGGAGCAGTGTGTTGGAGCACAGCGTGTTGGAGCACAGCGTGTTGGAGCACAGTGTGTTGGAGCACAGCGTGTTGGAGCACAGTGTGGAGCACAGCGTGTTGGAGCACAATGTGGAGCACAGTGTGTTGGAGCAGTGTGTTGGAGCACAGCGTGTTGGAGCACAGTGTGTTGGAGCACAGCGTGTTGGAGCCAAGTGTGGAGCACAACGTGTTGGAGCCAAGTGTGGAGCACAACGTGTTGGAGCACAGTGTTGAGCACAGCGTGTTGGAGCACAATGTTGAGCACAGCGTGTTGGAGCACAGCGTGTTGGAGCACAGTGTTGAGCACAGCGTGTTTGAGCACAGAGTGTGGAGCACAACGTGTTGGAGCACAGAGTTGAGCACAGCGTGTTTGAGCACAGCGTGTTGAGCACAGCGTGTTGGAGCAGAGTGTGGAGCACAACGTGTTGGAGCACAGTGTGTTGGAGCACAGTGTGGAGCACAACGTGTTGGAGCACAGTGTGTTGGAGCACAGTGTGGAGCACAGTGTGGAGCACAATGTGGAGCACAGTGTGGAGCACAATGTGGAGCACAATGTGGAGCACAGCATGTTGGAGCACAATGTGGAGCACAGCGTGTTGGAGCACAGTGTGGAGCACAGTGTGTTGGAGCACAGTGTGGAGCACAGCGTGTTGGAGCACAGTGTGGAGCACTGTGTGGAGCACAGTGTGGAGCACAGCGTGGAGCACAATGTGGAGCACAGTGTGGAGCAGAGTGTGGAGCACAATGTGGAGCACAATGTGGAGCACAGCGTGTTGGAGCACAGTGTGTTGGAGCACAGTGTGGAGCACAGTGTGTTGGAGCACAGTGTGGAGCACAGCGTGTTGGAACACAATGTGTTTGGGGACAACGTGTTGGAGTACTGTGTTGAGCACAGCGTGTTTGAGCACATTGTGGAGCAGAGTGTGGAGCAGAGCGTGTTGGAACACAGTGTGTTTGGGGACAACGTGTTGGAGTACAGTGTTGAGCACAGCATGTTGGAGCACAATGTGGAGCACAGCGTGTTGGAGCACAGTGTGTTGGAGCACAGTGTGTTGAAGCACAGTGTGTTGGAGCACAGTGTGTTGGAGCACAGTGTGTTGGAGCACAGTGTGTTGGAGCACAGCGTGTTGGAGCACAGTGTGGAGCACAGTGTGGAGCACAGTGGAGCACAGTATGGAGCACAGGGTGGAGCACAGCGTGTTGAAACAGAGTGTTTGGGGACAACCTGTTGGAGCACAGTGTGGAGCACAGTGTAAAGCACAATGTGGAGCACAGCGTATTGAAACAGAGTGTTTGGGGACAACATGTTGGAGCACAGTGTTGAGCACAGTGTGGAGCACAATGTGGAGCACAGCGTGTTGAAACAGAGTGTTTGGGGACAACATGTTGGAGGACAGTGTAGAGCACAGCGTGTTTGAGCACAGAGTGTTTGAGCAAAGTGTGGAGCACAGAGTGTTTGGGGACAACGTGTTGGAGCACAATGTTGAGCACAGCGTGTTTGAGCACAGCGTGTTGGAGCACAATGTGTTGGAGCACAATGTGTTGGAGCACAGTGTGTTGGAGCACAATGTGTTGGAGCACGATGTGTTGGAGCACAGTGTGTTGGAGCACAATGTGTTGGAGCACGATGTGTTGGAGCACAGCGTGTTGGAGCACAATGTGTTGGAGCACAGTGTGTTGGAGCACAATGTGTTGGAGCCAAGTGTGAAGCACAGTGTGTTGGAGCACAGTGTGGAGCACAGTGTGTTGGAGCACAGTGTGTTGGAGCACAGTGTGTTGGAGCACAATGTGTTGGAGCACAATGTGTTGGAGCACAATGTG
Source organism: Perccottus glenii (assembly GCA_024416835.2). Lineage (NCBI taxonomy): Eukaryota > Metazoa > Chordata > Actinopteri > Gobiiformes > Odontobutidae > Perccottus > Perccottus glenii. Next base: position 107,279 of record JALDQB020000131.1, on the reverse strand, counting down.
TTGGAGCACAGCGTGTTGGAGCACACTGTGGAGCACAGTGTGTTGGAGCACAGTGTGTTGGAGCACAGTGTGGAGCACAGTGTGTTGGAGCACAGCGTGTTGGAGCACAGTGTGGAGCACAGTGTGGAGCACAGTGTGGAGCACAGTGTGGAGCACAGTGTGGAGCACAGCGTGGAACACAGTGTGGAGCACAGTGTGTTGGAGCACAGTGTTGAGCACAGCGTGTTTGAGCACAGTGTGGAGCACAGTGTGGAGCACAATGTGGAGCACAGTGTGGAGCACAATGTGGAGCACAGTGTGGAGCACAGTGTGGAGCACAGTGTGGAGCACAATGTGGAGCACAGTGTGGAGCACAGTGTGGAGCACAGTGTGGAGCACAGTGTGGAGCACAGTGTGGAGCACAGTGTGGAGCACAGTGTGGAGCACAGTGTGGAGCACAACGTGTTGGAGCACAGTGTGGAGCACAATGTGGAGCACAGTGTGGAGCACAGTGTGGAGCACAATGTGGAGCACAGTGTGGAGCACAGTGTGGAGCACAGTGTGTTGGAGCCAAGTGTGGAGCACAACGTGTTGGAGCACAGTGTGGAGCACAATGTGGAGCACAATGTGGAGCACAGTGTGGAGCACAGCGTGTTGGAGCACAGTGTTGAGCACAGCGTGTTTGGGGACAACGTGTTGGAGTACAATGTGGAGCACAGTGTGGAGCACAATGTGGAGCACAGTGTGGAGCACAGTGTGGAGCACAGTGTGGAGCACAGTGTTGAGCACAGTGTGGAGCACAGTGTGGAGCACAGTGTGGAGCACAGTGTGGAGCACAGTGTTGAGCACAGTGTGGAGCACAATGTGGAGCACAGTGTGGAGCACAATGTGGAGCACAGTGTGGAGCACAATGTGGAGCACAGCGTGTTGGAGCACAGTGTGGAGCACAATGTGGAGCACAGTGTGGAGCACAACGTGTTGGAGCACAGTGTGGAGCACAATGTGGAGCACAATGTGGAGCACAGCGTGTTGGAGCACAGTGTGTTTGAGCAAAGTGTTGAGCACAGCGTGTTTGAGCACATTGTGGAGCACAGCGTGTTGGAGCACAGTGTGGAGCACAGTGTGGAGCACAATGTGGAGCACAACGTGTTTGAGCACAGTGTGGAGCACAGCGTGTTGGAGCACAGTGTGGAGCACAGTGTGGAGCACAATGTGGAGCACAGTGTGTTTGAGCACAATGTGGAGCACAACGTGTTTGAGCACTTTGTGGAGCACAGTGTGGAGCACAATGTGGAGCACAGTGTGGAGCACAATGTGGAGCACAGCGTGTTGGAGCACAATGTGGAGCACAACGTGTTTGAGCACAGTGTGGAGCACAGTGTGGAGCACAATGTGGAGCACAGTGTGGAGCACAATGTGGAGCACAGTGTTGAGCACAACGTGTTGGAGCACAGTGTGGAGCACAATGTGGAGCACAATGTGGAGCACAGCATGTTGGAGCACAATGTGGAGCACAATGTGGAGCACAATGTGGAGCACAATGTGGAGCACAGCATGTTGGAGCACAATGTGGAGCACAGCGTGTTGGAGCACAATGTGGAGCACAATGTGGAGCACAGCGTGTTGGAGCACAGTGTGGAGCACAATGTGGAGCACAATGTGGAGCACAGCATGTTGGAGCACAATGTGGAGCACAATGTGGAGCACAATGTGGAGCACAATGTGGAGCACAGCATGTTGGAGCACAATGTGGAGCACAGCGTGTTGGAGCACAATGTGGAGCACAATGTGGAGCACAGCGTGTTGGAGCACAATGTGGAGCACAGTGTTGAGCACAACGTGTTGGAGCACAGTGTGGAGCACAGTGTGGAGCACAGTGTTGAGCACAGTGTGGAGCACAATGTGGAGCACAGTGTGGAGCACAATGTGGAGCACAATGTGGAGCACAGCATGTTGGAGCACAATGTGGAGCACAATGTGGAGCACAGCGTGTTGGAGCACAATGTGGAGCACAATGTGGAGCACAGTGTGGAGCACAATGTGGAGCACAGTGTGGAGCACAATGTGGAGCACAATGTGGAGCACAGCATGTTGGAGCACAATGTGGAGCACAATGTGGAGCACAATGTGGAGCACAGTGTGGAGCACAATGTGGAGCACAATGTGGAGCACAATGTGGAGCACAGCATGTTGGAGCACAGTGTGGAGCACAATGTGGAGCACAATGTGGAGCACAGTGTGGAGCACAATGTGGAGCACAATGTGGAGCACAGCATGTTGGAGCACAGTGTGTTGGAGCACAGTGTGGAGCACAACGTGTTGGAGCACAGTGTTTTGGAGCACAGTGTGGAGCACAGCGTGTTGGAGCACAGCATGTTGGAGCACAGTGTGTTGGAGCACAGTGTGGAGCACAATGTGGAGCACAGTGTGGAGCACAGTGTGTTGGAGCACAGTGTTGAGCACAGCGTGTTTGAGCACATTGTGGAGCACAATGTGGAGCACAACGTGTTTGAGCACAGTGTTGGAGCACAGAGTGTTGGAGCACAATGTGTTGGAGCACAATGTGTTGGAGCACAGTGTGTTGGAGCACAGTGTGTTGGAGCACAATGTGTTGGAGCACAGTGTGTTGGAGCACAGTGTGTTGGAGCACAATGTGTTGGAGCACAGTGTGTTGGAGCACAATGTGTTGGAGCACAATGTGTTGGAGCACAATGTGTTGGAGCACAATGTGTTGGAGCACAGTGTGTTGGAGCACAGTGTGGAGCACAGCGTGTTGGAGCACAGCGTGTTGGAGCACAATGTGTTGGAGCACAGTGTGGAGCACAGCGTGTTGGCAGCAGCGTGTTGGAGCACAGTGTGTTGGAGCACACTGTGTTGGAGCACAGTGTGTTGGAGGACAGCGTGTTGGAGCACAGTGTGGAGCACAGCATGTTGGAGCACAATGTGTTGGAGCACAATGTGTTGGAGCACAATGTGTTGGAGCACAATGTGTTGGAGCACAGTGTGAAGCACAGTGTGTTGGAGCACAATGTGTTGGAGCACAATTTGTTGGAGCACAGTGTGGAGCACAGTGTGTTGGAGCACAATGTGTTGGAGCACAATGTGTTGGAGCACAGCGTGTTGGAGCACAGTGTGTTGGAGCACAGTGTGTTGGAGCACAGTGTGTTGGAGCACAATGTGTTGGAGCACAGCGTGTTGGAGCACAGCGTGTTGGAGCACAGCGTGTTGGAGGACAGTGTGTTGGAGCACAGCGTGTTGGAGCACAGCGTGTTGGAGCACAGCGTGTTGGAGCACAGTGTGTTGGAGCACAGCGTGTTGGAGCACAGCGTGTTGGAGCATAGTGTGTTGGTGCACAGCGTGTTGGTGCACAGCGTGTTGGAGCACAATGTGTTGGAGCACAGTGTGTTGGAGTGTGTTGGAGCACAATGTGTTGGAGCACAGCGTGTTGGAGCACAGTGTGTTGGAGCACAGCGTGTTGGAGCACAATGTGTTGGAGCACAGCGTGTTGGAGCACAGTGTGGAGCACAGTGTGTTGGAGCACAGTGTGTTGGAGCACAGTGTGTTGGAGCACAGTGTGTTGGAGCACAATGTGTTGGAGCACAGTGTGTTGGAGCACAGTGTGTTGGAGCACAGTGTGTTGGAGCACAATGTGTTGGAGCACAGCGTGTTGGAGCACAGTGTGTTGGTGCACAGCGTGTTGGAGCACAATGTGTTGGAGCACAATGTGTTGGAGCACAGTGTGTTGGAGCACAGCGTGTTGGAGCACAGCGTGTTGGAGCACAGCGTGTTGGAGCACAATGTGTTGGAGCACAGTGTGTTGGAGCACAGTGTGTTGGAGCACAGTGTGTTGGAGCACAATGTGTTGGAGCACAGTGTGTTGGAGGACAGCGTGTTGGAGCACAGTGTGGAGCACAGCGTGTTGGAGCACAATGTGTTGGAGCACAGTGTGTTGGAGCACAATGTGTTGGAGCACAATGTGTTGGAGCACAGTGTGTTGGAGGACAGCGTGTTGGAGCACAGTGTGGAGCACAGCGTGTTGGAGCACAATGTGTTGGAGCACAATGTGTTGGAGCACAATGTGTTGGAGCACAATGTGTTGGAGCACAGTGTGAAGCACAGTGTGTTGGAGCACAATGTGTTGGAGCACAATTTGTTGGAGCACAGTGTGGAGCACAGTGTGTTGGAGCACAATGTGTTGGAGCACAATGTGTTGGTGCACAGCGTGTTGGAGCACAGTGTGTTGGAGGACAGCGTGTTGGAGCACAGTGTGTTGGTGCACAGTGTGGAGCACAGTGTGGAGCACAGTGTGTTGGAGCACAGTGTGTTGGAGCACAGTGTGTTGGAGCACAATGTGTTGGAGCACAGTGTGTTGGAGCACAATGTGTTGGAGCACAGTGTGTTGGAGCACAATGTGTTGGAGCACAGCGTGTTGGAGCACAGCGTGTTGGAGCACAGCGTGTTGGAGCACAGCGTGTTGGAGCACAGCGTGTTGGAGCACAGCGTGTTGGAGCACAGCGTGTTGGAGCACAGCGTGTTGGAGCATAGCGTGTTGGTGCACAGCGTGTTGGTGCACAGCGTGTTGGAGCACAATGTGTTGGAGCACAGTGTGTTGGAGCACAGTGTGTTGGAGCACAGTGTGTTGGAGCACAGCGTGTTGGAGCACAGCGTGTTGGAGCACAGCGTGTTGGAGCACAGCGTGTTGGAGCACAGCGTGTTGGAGCACAGCGTGTTGGAGCACAGCGTGTTGGAGCACAGTGTGTTGGAGCACAGCGTGTTGGAGCACAGCGTGTTGGAGCATAGTGTGTTGGTGCACAGCGTGTTGGAGCACAGTGTGTTGGTGCACAGCGTGTTGGAGCACAGCGTGTTGGAGCACAGCGTGTTGGAGCACAGTGTGTTGGTGCACAGTGTGGAGCACAGTGTGGAGCACAGCGTGTTGGAGCACAGCGTGTTGGAGCACAGCGTGTTGGAGCACAATGTGTTGGAGCACAATGTGTTGGAGCACAGTGTGTTGGAGCACAGCGTGTTGGTGCACAGCGTGTTGGAGCACAATGTGTTGGAGCACAGTGTGTTGGAGCACAGTGTGTTGGAGCACAGCGTGTTGGAGCACAATGTGTTGGAGCACAGCGTGTTGGAGCACAGCGTGTTGGAGCACAGCGTGTTGGAGCACAGCGTGTTGGAGCACAGCGTGTTGAAACACAGCATGTTGGAGCACAGCGTGTTGGAGCACAATGTGTTGGAGCACAGCGTGTTGGAGCACAATGTGTTGGAGCACAGTGTGTTGGAGCACAGAGTGTTGAAACACAGCATGTTGGAGCACAGCGTGTTGGAGCACAGTGTGGAGCACAGCGTGTTGGAGTATATTGGAGTGTATTCAAGAATATGGAGTATATGGAGTGTATTCAAGCATGCAGTGGTCAGGACTCTGCTTAAAAAACCCAACCTTGATCCTACTGTTCTGTCAAATTTTAGACCTGTGTCCCATTTACCTTTTCTATCCAAGGTTTAGGAAAAGATTGTTTTCTTACGGTTACAGTCTTTTCTGGAGAACAATCAGATCTTTGAAAAGTTCCAGTCTGGCTTTAGGACACGACACAGCACTGAGTCCGCTCTTCTTAAAGTACAAAACGACATTCTCTTGTCCCTTGATGAGAAAAAGCCAGTGCTGCTCATAATGTTGGACCTTACTGCAGCATTTGACACCGTGGACCACTCAGTCCTCCTGACACGTCTGGAACAACAGGTTGGGCTTCAGGGACCTGTGCTGCAGTGGTTTAGGTCGTATTTAACAGAGAGGACTTTTTCTGTTAGGATTGGTGACCTCTCCTCCTCCTCGGCCCCCTTGACCTCTGGTGTGCCACAAGGTTCCATTTTGGGCCCTGTTTTATTTTCCTTGTATATGTTGCCGTTAGGTGCAGTTATTTCAAAGCACAAAATGTATTTTCATCTGTACGCAGACGACCTGCAGGTTTACCTTCCGGTTGTCCCCGTTTGTCCTAATAGTCTTCAGTCCATCAACAGATGCTTAGAGGACATCAGATTGTGGCTGTCCCAGAATTTCCTCTGTTTGAATGAGGATAAAACTGAATGTATTGTGTTCGGCACATCCAACCTGCCCAGTGTCTCAGCTCCTGGTCCTTTTGCTTTGGCCCCCCATCTCAACCATGTTGTCACAAATCTTGGGTAAAACTAGACAGCAGTCTAAAATTTGACAAACAAATAGATTCGGTGGTTAGGGCAAGCTTTTTTCAGCATGAACAGTGGGGAGAGTGGGAATCGAACCGCCTACCTTCCGGTTGAAAGACAAGCACTCTACCCACTGAGCTAAACTTATGTTTAAAACAAAACTTGCTGTTGGGACTGTTTACCTCTGTATATTCAAGATTCAAGATTCAAGATTCAAAGTGTTTATTGTCATGTGTACAGACAGAAAGCATGTTTCCCTGTACAATGAAATTCTTACTTTGCCGTCCACAGTAAAATGTCACACAAGTAAGTAAAAATAAAAAATAAGACAAATATACAAGTAATAATAATGCAAGTATACAAAAAATACAAATATACAAAAAATACAAGAGGGCAAAAGGAGTAAAGTAGTAAAGTGAGGTAGTGCAGTTGTGATGGTGTAAAGTGACGGTGTAAAGTAAAGTGACGGTGTAAAGTAAAGTGAGGTAGTGCAGTAGGTAAACAATTGTTCATGTAATGTTGTGATTGTGATTGTAGACTCCTATCTGCTGTTTAGGAGTCTTATGGCAGAGGGAAAGAATGAGTTCTTCATTCTGGAAGTCCTGCATTTCACACTTCTGTACCTCCGTCCTGAGGGTAGAAGTGTGAATGTCGCCGCCCTCGGCCTCTGGTTCTTTTCCGATCACCAAAGTTGTACCACAAAGAAATACAAGGGGACTGAGTTTACAATTAAAAATCAAAATTTATTAAAACAAGCGCAAGATAAAAACAGTGATCTATATACAGAGCCCAGCAAGGGCCTTGGAAGCTAATCAATAGTTTGTGGGTAGAGTCCGGGGATTGTGGGAGGAAACAGTCTTTTAGAGGAGTAGTTTTGGTTGCGGTTCTCGCCCTCCAGTCCGTGCCGCAGGGCCGGCCAGTATGTTGTGTTGCTTCCCAGCGGTCCCAGTGGGTTCTGAAGGCCCGGTACGTCGCCACAGCAGCTAGTTATAAAACACAATGATCTTGGATCAAACGACCACACTATAAGACACACTAAAACCACACTATAAGACACACTAAAACCACACAGCATGCAGGTTAAGCGGGACACGTCCCTTCACTTAGCGTTTTTTTTTATGGCGATGTACAGGTTCCTTCCCTAGTCCTTCTTGGTCCGCGAGGGTGCGGCCGGTCGCTCCCCAGTGCCTGGCTCGGTCCCTTCCCGGAAGTGGGAGACGGCGCTGTGAACAGGGGAAGGCGGTCTCAGTCACACAATCAAACAACTCGGGTAGGTATAACCTCCACACAGTTATGGACACTTCCCTCTACTTAGCTGGTTTTGAGCGTTGTATGTGGTGATCTTCGAGGTTTCTGTGGCTTCCCTTTGCCGTTCACTGTTCTGTCACTCCGTGCTGTTCGATATTCCTTCCTTTTCCATTCCTTTCGCCGTCTCTTCCTCTCCGTCTCCTTTTTCGCTCTTTCTTTCCCTTCATCCCACCATCAGTCATCATTTCCCCGCCGTAGTTCCTTGCCCGTACCAGTCCCTGGCTCTCTCTCTCTGGTCGCGGATCACCCCAGGCCTCCTCATCGGCCCCTTGCTTCCCGACCTACCAGACGCGCCTCCTGGTCCCCTGGCCTCAGGTCTCCTTAGGAATCCTCCCGGCTTCCTTCTTCCTTTGACGCCGGTCTTTACCCCTGTTCCGTCTGCACTCTCTTCTCTCCTTTTCCTTCTCTTCCGTCCCTCCTGCACTGTCTTTCTATTGGCCCTTTTAAACTAGACCCGGGCACATCTTATTGGTCTCAGTGATTTTTTCAGGTGTGGTGGGCGTTCCCCAGCACGAGTCTGTCCGTGTGTCACCAAAATTTAAAGGGGCCGCGCACTCACACAGAACACACACAAAAAGAGTACAAAGGAGAAGCAAGGGACACCACGACATGAACAGACCATGTTGGGGGTGGGAGGGGTCTTTGAGGATGGAAGCAGCTCTTCTGTGGACTCTGCGGTGGTAGATGCTCTGCAGAAAGGGCAGTGGAGTCCTGGTGATCTTCTGCGCAGTCTTCACCACTCTCTGCAGGCGCTTATGTCCATGACAGAAGTGCTGCCGCCACACAGTGATGCAGCTGGTCAGGACACTCTCAATGGTGCAGCTGTAGAAGTTGCTGAGGATCTTGGGCGACATGCCAAACTTCCTCAGCCTCCTCAGAAAATACAGCCGCTGTTGAGCCTTCTTGACCAGCTGCGTGATGTGAGGTGTCCAAGTGAGGTCCTCATTGATGTGGACACCCAAGTATTTGAAGTTGCTCACCCTCTCCACTTCAAGCTCCCGGATGAATAGTGGCTGAGGCGTTCTCCTCTCCCTCCTCATGTCCACTATCATCTCCTTTGTCTTGTCCGTGTTGAGGGTGAGGTTGTTGTCTTCACACCATGACACCAGACTGGCCACCTCCCTCCTGTAAGCTGCCTCGTCACCGCCAGCGATGCGTCCTATCACTGCGGTGTCGTCAGCAAACTTCAGGATGATGTTGTCCTTGTGAGAGGCGCACAGTCGAGGTGTACAGGGTGTAGAGGATGGGGCTGAGTACACAGCCCTGTGGAGTACCAATGTTTGTGATGGTGCTGGCTGAAGTCCTATTACCAATCCTGACAGACTGAGGCCTGCCAGTCAGGAAATCTAGGAGCCAGTCACAGAGGGTGGGGTGCAAACCAAGTGTGGACAGTTTGTGGGTGAGTTTGTGTGGGATGACCGTGTTGAAGGCGGAGCTGTAATCTATAAAAAGTATCCGTAGGTATGAGTCCTTGTTCTCCAGGTGTGAGAGGGAGTAGTGGACGGCAGTAGCGATTGCATCCGAGGTGGACCTGTTGGGCCAGTAGGCATACTGCAGGGGGTCAATGGTGTCCGGTATGCTGCTCTGAATGTGGGCCAGCACCACTCTCTCGAAACACTTCATAATGATTGGAGTGAGTGCCACTGGCCTGTAGTCATTCAGGCAGGTGGGTGGGTTCTTCTTGGGCCTCAAAGCGGGCGTAGAAATTGTTAAGGTCATCCGGCAGGCTGTCTGTTGTGGCGATGTTGTTGGTGGTGGTCCTGTAGTCTGTGATGTGCTGCAGGCCTTGCCACATCCGCCCTGAATCAGCAGTAGAGTAGAAGCTGTCCAGCTTCTCTCTGTACTGCCTCTTGGCCGCTGTGATGGCTTTTCTCAGTCCATACTTCGCAGCTTTGTACTCGTTCTCATTGCCTGATCTAAATGCAAGAGAGCGAGCAGGCAGCATGTGACGTACCTGACTGTTTATCCAGGGCTTCTGGTTGGGAAACTTCCTGATTTGTATGGTGGGCACGATGTTATCAACACAAGTGCTGATGTACCCGGACACATACTCAGCATAATCCTGTACGCTGATGGAAGAGTCACAGGGTGTGCTCGTTTCAGTCTTTGTCTGTAAGCAGGGTACAGGAACAAAGAGATTTACTGTTAATCAAGACCTTTATAAAATAGTGGACTTTGATTTGAACTTACATTTGCCTAAATAAACAGGTGCTGGTCATATAATTAGAATATCATTCTATTCAATTCTCTCCCAAGGAGTGGCCGTCCACAAAAACTGACAACAAGAGGTCAGTGCAGAATACTCAGAGAGGTAAAAAAGATCCTTAGAGTGTCTGCTAAAGACTTACAGAAATCACTGGCACAGTCCAATATCTCTGTGCATACATCTACTATGTGTAAAACACTGGCCAAGAATGGTGTTCATTGGAGGACTCCACGGAGGAAGCCACTGCTGCCTAAAAAAACATTGCTGCAGGTTTAATGTTCGCAGAAAGGCACTTGGACAGTCCACAGAACTTCTGTCAAAATATTTGGTGGACTGATGAAAGGAAAGTTGAACTGTTTGGGAGGAACACACAACATTATGTGTGGAGGAAAAATGGAACAGCTCACCAACATCAACACCTCATCCCCACCGTAAAGCAGGTGGAGGGAGCATCATGGTTTTGGGCTGTTTTGCCTCAGGGCCTGGACATCTTGCAATCATTAATGGAAAAATAAAGTTTATCAGGATGTTTAGCAGGAAAAGCTGAGGCCGTCTGTCAGACAGTTGAAGCTAAAAAGGAGGATGGATGCTGCAGCAGGACAATGACCCAAAACACAGAGGGAAGACGAGGGCGCAATGGGTCAGAGGTAGAGTGGTCGTCCTTTCCCGCTCACCCCCCAGTTTATACTGTCGTTGTGTCCGTGGGCAAGACACTTAACCCACCTTGCCTCCAGTGGTGTTCTGTAACACTGGTAAATAATGTAAGTCGTTTTGAATAAAAGCATCAGCTAAATTAATAAATGTAAATCAACTTCAGAATGGTTTCAGAAGAACAAAATACACGTTCTGGAGTGGCCAAGTCAAAGTCCTGACTTGAACCCCATTGAGATGCTGTGGCATGACCTCAAGACAGCGATTCATGCCAGACATCCCATGAATCTGACTGAACTGCAGCAGTTTTGTAAAGAGGAATGGTCCAAGATTGATCCTGATCGATGTGCCAGGCTCATCTGCAACTACAGGAAACGTCTGGTTGAAGTAATTGCTGCCAAACGGGGGGGGGGGGGGGGCAACCAGATATTAAATGTGATGCTTCAGTTACTTATTCATCCCCCTTCTGTCATTGTTTGCATGTTATCCTCATTAAAAATATGAAAACCTATAAATGTTTGGGTGGTTTTAGTTAAAGCAGACACTGTTTTTTTCATTTGTGTCATTTTGACAAAGTCAGATCACATTTGATGGTGATTTTATGCAGAAATGTGAGAAATTCCAAAGGCTTCAGATACTTTTTCATGCCACTGTATATTACATTCATGCATTCAGTGGTGGACAGTAACAAAGTAAATGTAATTCGTTTCTGTACTTAGTAAGTCGTTTTTTCCAGTATCTGTACTTTACTGAAGTATTTCCATTCGGGGATACTTGTTATTTTAACTTCACTACATTTCAAAGTCAAATATCTTGCTTTTTACTCAATTACATTTTGCAAAATTAGTCGTTCCTTTTTATTTATGAGTGGATAGAAAAAAACTGAAGAGGGCAATCACGCGGCAAGCCACCAATCACAGCGCGCGCTCTGTTTTGAACTTGGTCTGGTAACTCTGGTTACCGCTTATTTAGTGCGTCAGTGCAACAGCATATCATTCTGAGAGTGCCACGGAACTGTAAAATGTCTTCGTACTGGAATTGTCCTTCCAATCTTAGGAAACACATTGAGGTAAGCCATTTTCATTCTGGTGGTCATTTTTTATTGAGTAATCTAACAGTAGCTCGCACCATTGTGTTTAAGTTAACGTTAGTTAGCTGTTTCACCAACGTTTGTAGTATTTATTTTAAACTGAGTGATTCGATTTGTGAAATGACAGTCGATTGATGTTAACACTTTTGGTAGAATATAAATTAAATTTTGATTATTTTTTTTTGATTTATTATAAAATTTGATAGTTTTATCTGCAGCTTATGATGCTAAACAGTTGAAAGGTGGAGTGGAGTGCTGCTTATAAATCGAGATCGTTCTTTTCAAAAGTTCAGTTTCCAAAGACTGTGATGTGCAGAGTCCTGCACATGGCATGCAAAAAAAAATATATATAGGCAAGGCAAGGCAATTTTATTTATATAGCACAATTCATACACTGGGTAACTCAAAGTGCTTTACAGGAATAAAAGACAATTTACAAGATTTATATAAAGAAACATAAGAAAAAATTAAAAACATTTTAAAAAGAAGAGTGCAGATAAAAGAAAAAACAAACACTTTAGGTTGTAGTGTAGGCGGAGCTAAAGAGGAAGGTTTTTAACCTCCCCTTGAACATTGTTAAAGTTGAGGCTGTTCCAGGTTTTTGCTGCATGAAACTTAAACGCTGCTTCACCCAGATGTCCTCAGAGTCCGAGGAGGTTCATAAGTAACTAGCATGTCAGAGATATATTCTGGTGCTAAACCATTTAGAGACTTGTAAACCAGCAGTGCTGTTTTGAAGTCTATTCTCTGAGCAACAGGAAGCCAGCGCAGAGATTTTAAAACTGGCGTAATGTGGTTGTACTTCCTGGTTTTGGTTAGAACCCGAGCAGCAGCGTTCTGAATAAGCTGCAGCTGTCTTAACCCTCGCTTTGAGAGACCAGTGAGCAGGCCGTTACAGTAATCTAACCTGCTGGAGATAAAAGCATGGATACGTTTCTCTAAGTCTGGTTGAGACATCATCCCTTTGACTCTGGAAATGTTTTTAAGGTGATAAAATGCAGATGATGTAATTGACTTAATGTGACTGTGGAAATTCAAGTCTGAGTCCATGATGACCCCTAGATTTCTAACCTGGTTTTTAGATTTTAGAGAAAGAGACGCGAGGTGACTGCTGACACTTTCTCTTTGTTTCTTCGGTCCAAAGATGATTAGTTCAGTCTTGTTTCTGTTCAGTTGGAGAAAATTATTTTGCATCCACATGTCAATCTGTTCGATGCAGTGACACAGTGAATGGATTGGTCCATTTTCACCTGCTGTGAGTGAAATGTAAATCTGAGTGTCATCTGCATAATTATAGTAGGATACGTGTGTTGTTTTATGCCCTTTGGATTGTATCGCATGTTTAATGCCTTGAACCTTGTCGTTGAAAAACAATGCAAACTCATTGCATTTAGTGGTGGAACCTAATTCTGGAGGAAATGGAGCTGGAGGGTTCGTTAATCTGTTCACTGTAGCAAAAAGGACACGCAGGTTGTTACTATTGTTGTTGATGATCTCTGAGAAGAATATTTCTCTTTCTTTTTGCAAAGTTTGATTGAAAACATGCAAATTTTCTTTGTATACCTCATAATGAATTAAGAGTTTCAATTTACGCCATTTTCTTTCGGCTTTTCGGCATTCCCTTTTCTGTGCCCTGACAGAGTGAGCATTGCTCCATGAAGCCTTCTGCCTTGTCCTGATCACTTTAACCTTAACAGGAGCAATGGTGTCCATAACATTTAAAACACCTGAAGTATAACAATTTAACAAATCATCAACTTGACCTGATGAGGCATTTTCAAACCTGATTGCCTCCATAAACTGTGTCCTGGTGTTATCGTTAATGTATCTCTTTTTTACAACAGTAGGCCCAACAGCAACGTTTGGAATTATGGACAGATGAAAAAAGACACATGAATGATCAGATAGAGCAACATCAATCACAGTGACATCTGAAATATGAACACCCTTAGTAACAACTAGGTCCAGAGTGTGACCTCTGTTATGGGTCGGCTCATTAACATGCTGACAAAGACCAAAAGTATCAAGAATAGTAGAAAGTTCTTTGGCATTTCTGTCACAAACATTATCCACATGCACATTAAAATCACCAGATATGACTATTTGTTCAAATTCTGTGCAAATAACCGAAAGCATTTCAGTAAACTCATTAATAAAATCATGACATTGTTGGGGTGGTTTGTAAAGAACTACATATAAAATAGATGGAGAAAACCTCAACTCCATTTTGAATGACACATACTCAAATGATGAAAACTCTCCAAGTGATCAAGTGATACCTTCTGTATAAGAATATTATCCCTAAGAAAGGCACATACACCACCACCCTTTTTTTTACCGTATTTTGGATAAAAATGTGAAATTCGATGGGGTGGATTCGATAAGGACCGCATTTCCAGTACTGCTGTCTAACCATGTTTCTGTTAAAAACATAAAATCAAGCTTATTTGAAGTTATAAAATCATTAATTAAAAAAGATTTGTTTCCCAAACACCTGACATTGAACACTGCAAGTTTTAAGTCCGTTTGAGCAGGACCTGACTTTATCTGTTTGCAGGGGATTTGAATCAGATTTGTCTGATTAGACAATCTAACTGTTATTCTCTTCTTTAATCTGCGACTTCCGACTGTAGTTATGGAGCTAGGAGGGAGTGTTCTCTCGCAGGGCCTCAGTTGATAAGTGGTTTATTATGACGATAAGTCCTGGAACAGCAGAGGCCCTCAGTGTCCTAATCACTGATAGTAGGAGCTTTTGGAGCTGGTCTGGGAGGAGCTGGTCTGGGAGGAGCTGGTTTGGGAGGTGGAGGTCTGACAGGGGTGCATTGGACTCTAGGTAGTGGCCGAGGTGAAGCAGTGGTACTCCTGGGTGGTATTGGGGGTGATGTTTTTAGTGATGATGATAGAACCCGTGACCTGGCCAAGTTAGGTGTAAGGGGTATCATCTTAATTCCAGATTTTACCAACATTTCCAGGTGATCTGGAAATCCCATTGGTGAATCCGGAGATGGGACAGAGATGGTGAGGTCCGCAGAAGGTGTTGATGTTACTGGGGGGGTCCATGGTCCTATTGGGGGAGTCCATTTCAGTGGTGGAGGTGTTGATGGTGGCTGAGGACTCTTTCTCTGTTCAAGAGGGCGCCCAGAACCATTTAGGTGTCTCAGGGAATGCAGGAGATTATCCGTTAGCCTCCTGACCCCTCCCCTGTTTAGATGTGGGCCCTTTCCTTTGAACAGGTCATCATGTTGCCAAAACAAGTTAAAGTTATCAATGAAGTGTACTCCTCTTGTCTCACAGGCCTTGGACAGCCATGTATTTAGTGCAAGCAGCCGACTGAATTTATTGATCCTTCTGTCGATGTTTGGGAGTGGTCCACTGATAAAGGATTGCACTTCCAGGTTTTCAAGTTTAAAAGCCTGGAGAAATCCTTTTTTAAAACTTCTGATTCCCCCTTCCTGGTGTCAACTGCACCCACGTGTAACATCAGCTGTTTAATCCCTGTGTGTTTGGACAAGACTTGGGGGAGGAGTGCTGTTATATCAGTGACTGTAGCACTTGGAAAGCTGAATGTAACAAATCTACTATTGTTTATGTCTCTGATAGCACCGTTTCCAAGCAGCAGGATATCTCTGTCCTTCACTTTTGGCATAGATTCACTGTCACTGTTTACCTGGTGCTTTTCCACAGATTCATGTCTCCTGTTTTTCATAGAATAAGCTTGATTAACTCCATGTTTTTCATTTACAGCAGAGTTTTCTGGTTCATTCACCTTTAGCTCAGTCAGTAGTTGGAATCTGTTTTTTAGCTGGATGTCCGGTGATGCTACATATGCTCTTGTGATGCCAGCATTCTTTTTTCTGATCCAGTGCTGCTTTGGCTGGGCACCAAGTTTATGCAGGTGGCATCATTTTGTTTAAATCCCTTTGCTTTGCTCAGTTTTGGGAATGACACTGTATCATCCAAGTTTAAATTCACAGTCTTACCACATTGTGTGATCGGTATTGTCTCCTGAAGTCCTCAGATTCCAAAGCAAAAATCTTTGTTTGTAGCACACTGATTTCCTGTTGATATTTCCAACAATTTTGGCAGAAAGAGTTTGTATTTGTTGTTTTTACCCCAGACATGTTGAAAAATAGATACCAAGGCTCCAGTCGCTCGGCGGGTCCAACGTGTTGTTTAAAAAGTAAAAAATAAACAAGTAAAAACATAAAAGCAAAATCCAGTTAAAAGAAAGTAAAAAGTAATGTAAAAAAGTTAATCATAAAATCATTGGCTAAATGTAGAGATAACTAAAAAAGAAAAGTAAAGTAAAGCAGACATGAGCAAGCAGAGGTGCGACTGCACTCTTCAGAAGCAGGAAGAGTAGTAATATATTGTGCATAATTTAACATTACTGTGTTTTCCCCCAGATTGATTTACTAAAACGTGCGCACAATTTACTATTCCGCTTCCTCGATTTATAAATGATGTGCATGATTTAGGTTATTTTTGTCATGTCATGTCTGAGGCTCCGTAGTGATCTACTTTAAGATAATTTTTAAATATATCACTAGATTTATTGAAATCAATTACATCTATGTAGGGCTGGGCGATATGGCCTTTTATAAATACCGCAATATTTTTAGGCCATGTCACGATACACGATATATATCTCGATATTTTGCCTTAGCCTTGAATTAAAACTTTGATGCATACAATCACACCAGTATGATGTTTATATATGTCTACATTAAAACATTCTTGTTCATACTGCATTAATATATGCTAATTTTGAACTTTCATGCAAAAAAGGGGATATCACAACTAAGTCAAAGTTAACATAATTGTATTTATTAAACAGTGAGTGGCACAAACATAAAATTGTCAACAGAAAGTGCATGTTTTGTGCAAAATTGTCAGAGACAACATTTCAAAACAAGACATTAGGGCACGCTTGTGCATGCTGTAACTCACATGGCATTTCAAAACACAAAATTAAAGTGCACTTCTTGTACATAATGCCACTAGTATATTTAAAAAATATATATATAAAATGCGCTTTTGTGCAGGATGTCACAGGTAATTTCAAAATTGGCAAAAAATAAAAATTAGCTGCATAATAGGAAATCAAATGTTGGAAAAGAAAGTGTATTTATAAAAATGACTCCCCTTTTAGTTTTTTAATAAACATCCTATGGTTTCAAACACAATACCGAATATTTCACGTCATTGACGTTTTTTTTTTTTAGCAGGGACGGAAAAATCTGAATGCCATCCGTCATTTTGACGGATTATTCTGAGGGTGATCTATTGTAATTCCTACTCCTGACCAGTTGGTGGCGAATATACAAATCAAACAGCAATTATCTTGAATTGTGTTGTCTTTGTCACACGCTGCATTCAGTTGCAAAAAGGTCACGGCAGCTGAGTGCGAGTAGTTTTTTCAAACCGCCAAAAAGTTCTGATATTGTTAATAAAGGTGAAAAAAAGAGGACATGATGCAGTGGAGGGTGAAGAAGGACAAACGGAGAACACTGAGCAGTCACCGACAGGTGTTACAGGACAAGCGTCAAAAAGGAGGTGAAGAAGAGGGAGTGTTCAGTGGGAACAGATGTTACGTGGCTGAGGTGGAAAGAAGGGAAAAATGTTCTGCAACATCTGTAGAAAAACTAACACAAGTAACGGACTTGTCAGGGCACAACAACAGCGATGGAATTAAGTTTAGTTCATTTTTGTCGGAATCATTGTGTAATATACTGCGTGCTCTAGAGTTCAATCACAAAATATCCTTTCACTTTTTGTGTAACGTTTTCTGTTGTACTTAAATAAAACAAATATTCTGTCCTATTCTCGTCTTAAAATTTCTTGAAACGTGAGTAAAACAAAAAGCCATTATTATTATTAAAGTATGAAAATTGAAAATGACAGGTAATAATAGACGAGGACGGAAATTTTACGACTCCATCCGTCAAAATGACGGAGAGTGAGAAAGTCTAGCGCGACCTCTGCTGTCAACATTAACAGACTGCAAGTAGGCAGCCAACTCTTTTTCAATAAGCTCTCTCTGCGATAGTGTGGCGGAAGATGTTGCTGCAGTTTTAAAGAAGCTGCCCAGGGATTTCTTCCTTAGTGGCTCTTCTGGCTATCTTCTGCTATCTTTCTGCTGGTCGAGGGCGTATGACGTAGCATGCGCGACAGACTGACGTTTGTAACTATGTGCGTTTGTTTTGTCTCTCTTTGAGAGGGAAAGACCGCGAGTATGTAAAAGTTCATCTACAAACAAGCATCAAAAATAAAATAAAATTAAAGCCGCAAGCGGCGATAAAGGCCCTCGCCTCTTGAGATCTGGGGACACATGCACTGGAGGAGTGCATTTCTGCTAAAGCAAATTTGGAGCTGTTTAGATGAAAACCCTTTAGCACAAAGTGTACGATTTAGGTGGTCATGTATTCCACCCAACATAGTAGATTTTCTGTTGATTTTACTGTATGGCTGTAATAAACTTTTCTGTTTGCCCTGAGGTGTCCTATGGATGTACGAAGTTTTGTATTTCTACATTGGAAAAATTTACTTTCATTTTCCATAGAACCAATGTATTTTGACATTTCTAGGGTCGCCACTGAGTCATTTTTCGTATTTTTTTCGGGACTTCAAATACATAAATTTTTCGCTGGGCTTGAAGTCTGGGACCAATAAAATGACTTTTAGTTGCACGCTTACTGGGTCAAATTTAGGATCATTTTGCAGAAAAATTATAATAAAAAATATATACCAAATTATAATTAAAATATAACTCGAGCAAAAGTCTAGAAAAACACTTGTCTATTTTACATACATGTGTTTAGCTCATTTTGCCCAAGTTTGGTGTCTGTGGAATGAAGCAGCTATTTTCTGTTGTTTTTAAAAGAGGTGTATTCTAAGTCGGTTCACATTTTCAATTCAAAATGGCCTCCTTCCCGTGTGTGATAGGGTGTGGTCCCCATTGGCTTTTTTGTTCATAAGCCCATGGTGGATGTACCAAGTTTCATTTGCCTACAACAAACTAAAAATTTCACTTCCCATTGACTTTTTCACATTTTTGGGACGTTGCTATGGCAACACATTTATAGATAGGGGTGGTTGTCATTGGCTTTTATGCTCGTCATGACATAAGAGATGTGTGTACCAAATTTTATGTCTCTATGACAAACTAAATTCTTGGGTCCCATTATAAGTTTGTAGGGGCGCTGGAGAGCCATTTCTAAAGATAACCCTTTATTTACATATCTTGTGTTCAGGTCATGAATGTGCACAAACGCCTTTTTGGGTCCAACTCGATCCGAGAAGGCGTTTGAGATTTAAGAGACGCTTTTATTTTCACAAAATGGCCACCTCGTTACAGGCTTGCCACACCCATACCCGATAAGATATCAACAACAAAGTCACAACTTTGGTTGGCACATGTCTAGATGATACTCACCAAATTTGGGGCCATTTAGATTAAAACACAATGATTTGCATCTTTCTGCGCAAGGGGTGCGATTTAGTGGTCGCGCTTTCACCCCACACATGGCGGACTTCCTGTTGAGTTTAGGGTGCGGCTGTCATTGACTTTTCAGTTTGCCCTGAGGTGTTCTATGGATGTACCAAATTTCATTTTTCTACGTTGGAAAAAGTTACTTTCACTTTCCATAGGCCCAATGTATTTTGACTTTTCTAGGGTCGCCACTGAGTCATTTTTCGTATTTTTTTCGGGACTTCAAATACATAAATTTTTTGCCAGGCTTGAAGTCTGGGACAAATAAAATGACTTTTAGTTGTTCGTTTACTGGGTTAAATTGAGGATCATTTTACAGAAAAATTATAATAAAAAATATATACCGAATTATAATAAAAAAATATAACTCGAGCAAAAGTCTAGAAAAACACTTGTCTCATTTACATACATGTGTTTAGCTCATTTTGCCCAAGTTTGGTGTCTGTGGAATGAAGCAGCTTTTTCTGTGTACTTTTAAAAAGAGGTGTATTTTAAGTCGGTTCACATTTTCAATTCAAAATGGCCGCCTTCCTGTGTGTGATAGGTGTGGTCCCCATTGGCTTTTTGTTCATAAGCCCATGGTGGATGTGTGTACCAAGTTTTATTTGCCTACAACAAACTAAAAATTTCACTTCCCATTGACTTTTTTCACATTTTTTGGGACGTTGCTATGGCAACACATTTATAGATAGGGGTGGTTGTCATTGGCTTTTATGCTCGTCATGACATAAGAGATGTGTGTACAAAATTTTATGTCTCTATGACAAACTAAATTCTTGGGTCCATTATAAGTTTGTAGGGGCGCTGGAGAGCCATTTCTAAAGATAACCCTTTATTTACATATTTTTGTGTTCAGGTCATGAATGTGCACAAACGGCTTTTTGGGTCCAACTCGATCCGAGAAGGCGTTTGAGAGTTAAGAGACGCTTTTATTTTCACAAAATGGCCACCTCGTTACAGGCTTGCCACACCCATACCCGATAAGATATCAACAACAAAGTCACAACTTTGGTTGGCACACGTGTCTAGATGATACTCACCAAATTTGGGGCCATTTAGATTAAAACACAATGATTTGCATCTTTCTGCGCAAGGGGTGCGATTTTAGTGGCCGCTGCTTTCACCCCACATGGCGGACTTCCTGTTAAGTTTAGGTGTGACTGTCATTGACTTTTCTGTTTGTTCTGAGGTGTCCTATGGATATACCAAGTTTCATTTTTCTGTGTTGAAAAAACTTACTTTCACTTTCCATAGGCCCAATGTATTTTGATTTTGTAGGGTCGCCACTGAGTCATTTTTCGTTTTTTTTTCGCGACTTCAAATACATACCATTTTGCCGAGCTTGAAGTCTGGGACCAATAAAAATGACTTTTTGCATGTTCACTGGGTCAAATTTAGGATCATTTGGTCACAATAAAGATAAAAAAAAAAAAAAATCCGAGCAAAACAATAGGCCCTCCCGGCCATCACCGGCTCGGGCCTAATTAAAGCCGCAAGCGGCGATAAAGGCCCTCGCCTCCCTTGAGAGGGGACACATGCACTGGAGGAGTGCATTTCGTGCTTTAAAGCGTAAACTTCACGGTAAAAGGATTCTGAGGAGTTTTCTAAGACTCTAGCCGTGGCTCTGGAGGGGCCTCTCTAAAGGAAGGATCCTGGCAATTGGGAAATGGCATTTATTTCCCAAAGGTTGCCTCTTCACAGACTCATTACGACCACAGCCACAAATGTATCAAAAACAAATTGATAATTTTTTTGGCACACGTGTCTAGATGATACTTATTAAATTTGGAGCTGTTTAGATGAAAAGCCTTTAGACACAAGGGGTGCGATTTAGGTGGTCACGCATTCCACCCAACATAGTAGATTTTCTGTTGAGTTTACGGTATGGCTGTAATAAACTTTTCTGTTTGCCCTGAGGTGTCCTATGGATGTACCAAGTTTTGTATTTCTACATTGGAAAAATTTACTTTCATTTTCCATACCAATGTATTTTGACTTTTCTAGGGTCGCCACTGAGTCATTTTTCATATTTTTTTCGGGACTTCAAATACATAAATTTTTGCCGGCTTGAAGTCTGGGACCAATAAAAATGACTTTTAGTTGCACGTTTACTGGGTCAAATTGAAAATCATTTTTCAGAAAAATTATAAAAAAAAATATATAACTCGAGCAAAAACGACAAGAAAAACGCTTGTCTATTTTACATACATGTGTTTAGCTCATTTTGCCCAAGTTTGGTGTCTGTGGAATGAAGCAGCTATTTTCTGTTGTTTTTAAAAGAGAGGTTGTATTCTAAGACGGTTCACATCTTCAATTTAAAATGGCCGCCTTCCCGTGTGTGATAGGGTGTGGTCCCCATTGGCTTTTTTGTTCATAAGCCCATGCTGGATGTGTGTACCAAGTTTCATTTGCCTACGACAAACTAAAATTTTCACTTCCCATTGACTTTTTCCACATATTTGGGACGTTGCTATGGCAACACATTTATAGATAGGGGTGGTTGTCATTGGCTTTATGCTCGTCATGACATAAGAGATGTGTGTACCAAATTTTATGTCTCTATGACAAACTAAATTCTTGGGTCCCATTATAAGTTTGTAGGGGCGCTGGAGAGCCATTTCTAAAGATAACCCTTTATTTACATATTTTTGTGTTCAGGTCATGAATGTGCACAAACGCCTTTTTGGGTCCAACTCGATCCGAGAAGGCGCTTGAGAGTTAAGAGACGCTTTATTTTCACAAAATGGCCACCTCGTTACAGGCTTGCCACACCCATACCCGATAAGATATCAACAACAAAGTCACAACTTTGGTTGGCACACGTGTCTAGATGATACTCACCAAATTTGGGGCCATTTAGATTAAAACACAATGATTTGCATCTTTCGCGCAAGGGTGCGATTTTAGTGGCCGCTTTCACCCCACATGGCGGACTTCCTGTTAAGTTTAGGTGTGTCATTGACTTTTCTGTTTGCCCTGAGGTGTCCTATGGATGTACCAAGTTTCATTTTTCTACGTTGGAAAAAGTTACTTTCACTTTCCATAGGCCCAATGTATTTTGACTTTTCTAGGGCCGCCACTGAGTCATTTTTCATATTTTTTTCGACGACTTCAAATACATAAATTTTCGCCGAGCTTGAAGTCTGGGACCAAAAAAAATGACTTTTAGTTGTTTGTTTACTGGGTTAAATTGAGGATCATTTTGCAGAAAAATTATAATAAAAAAAATATACCGAATTATAATAAAAAAATATAACTCGAGCAAAAAGTCTAGAAAACACTTGTCTCTTTTACATACATGTGTTTAGCTCATTTTGCCCAAGTTTGGTGTCTGTGGAATGAAGCAGCTTTTTTCTGTGTACTTTTAAAAGAGGTGTATTTTAAGTCGGTTCACATTTTCAATTCAAAATGGCCGCCTTCCTGTGTGTGATAGGGTGTGGTCCCCATTGGCTTTTTTGTTCATAAGCCCATGGTGGATGTGTGTACCAAGTTTTATTTGCCTACAACAAACTAAAAATTTCACTTCCCATTGACTTTTCACATTTTTGGGACGTTGCTATGGCAACACATTTATAGATAGGGGTGGTTGTCATTGGCTTTTATGCTCGTCATGACATAAGAGATGTGTGTACCAAATTTTATGTCTCTATAACAAACTAAATTCTTGGGTCCCATTATAAGTTTGTAGGGGCGCTGGAGAGCCATTTCTAAAGATAACGCTTTTATTTACATATTTTTGTTCAGGTCATGAATGTGCACAAACGCCTTTTGGGTCCAACTCGATCCGAGAAGGCGTTTGAGAGTTAAGAGACGTTTTATTTTCACAAAAATGGCCACCTCGTTACAGGCTTGCCACACCCATACCCGATAAGATATCAACAACAAAGTTACAACTTTGGTTGGCACACGTGTCTAGATGATACTCACCAAATTTGGGGCCATTTAGATTAAAACACAATGATTTGCATCTTTCTGCGCAAGGTGCGATTTTAGTGGCCGCTGCTTTCACCCCACATGGCGGACTTCCTGTTGAGTTTAGGGTGTGGCTGTCATTGACTTTTCTGTTTGCTGAGGTGTCCTATGGATATACCAAGTTTCATTTTTCTACGTTGGAAAAAGTTACTTTCACTTTCCATAGGCCCAATGTATTTTGATTTTGTAGGGTCGCCACTGAGTCATTTTTCGTATTTTTTTCGGCGACTTCAAATACATAATTTTTGCCGAGCTTGAAGTCTGGGACCAATAAAAATGACTTTTCGTGCATGTTCACTGGGTCAAATTTAGGATCATTGGGTCGGAAGAAAAAAAAAAAAAATCCGAGCAAAAACAATAGGCCCTCCCGGTCATAAACAATAGGCCCTCCCGGTCATCACCGGCTCGGGCCTAAAAAAAATAAAAAATAAAAAAATCCGAGCAAAAACAATAGGCCCTCCCGGTCATCACCGGCTCGGGCCTAATAAGCTTCTTAACTTAGGTTATCAAGGTGATCATTATGCTTGCGCTTCGATGCTGGACAGGACAAGAGGGGGAAAAAACAAAGGGAAAAAAAATGTTCGCGAGTTTCAGGATATAGTAATTTTCTACATCGCACGGACGACAAGCCGCGATATATCGAGTATATTTGATATATCGCCCAGCCCTACATCTAAGACATACAAAAAGCAAAAAATTATAGACAAAAGTTATAAGGACATTATAGCCATAATAAATGATAGTACTTGGATACTTCAGTACATTTGAAGGCAAATACTTTTGTACTTTTACTCAAGTGAAAACTAAAAGGGAGTACTTTGGATTTTACTGAAGTAGTATTTTACCTAGTGTATCTGTACTTTGACTCAAGTACTTGGTTTGTGTACTTCGTCCACCACTGCATTCATAACACACAGACTGTAATATTTCAAATGTTCCATCCATCCATCCATCTTCTACCGCTTATCCGGGGCCAGGTCGCGGGGCAGCAGTCTAAGCAGAGACGCCCAGACTTCCCTCTCCCCAGACACTTCCTCCAGCTCTTCCGTGGGGATACCGAGGCGTTCCCAGGCCAGCCGAGAGACATAGTCCCTCCAGCGTGTCCTAGGTCTTCCCCGGGGTCTCCTCCCGGTGGGACATGCCCGAAACACCTCCCTAGGGAGGCGTCCAGGAGGCATCCGAAACAGATGCCCGAGCCACCTCAGCTGGCTCCTCTCGATGTGGAGGAGCAGCGGCTCTACTTTGAGCTCCTCCCGAGTGACCGAGCTCCTCACTTTATCTCTAAGGGAGCGCCCCGCCACCCTCCGGAGAAAACTCATTTCGGCCGCTTGTATCCGGGATCTTGTTCTTTCGGTCATGACCCAAAGCTCATGACCATAGGTGAGAGTAGGAACGTAGATTGACCGGTAAATCGAGAGCTTTGCCTTACAGCTCAGCTCCTTCTTCACCACGACAGACCGGTACATCGACCGCATCACTGCAGAAGCTGCACCGATCCGTCTGTCAATCTCGTCTGAGATTTCAAATGTTAATTTCTTTTAATTTTGATGATTATAACTGACAACTAAGGAAAATCCCAAATTCAGTATATATAAATATATATATATATATATATAGCGGCAGGTTAGCTCAGCTGGTAAGGACAAGACCTTTCACACAGGGACCCAGTGTGGGTCCTTAGGCAAGACCCTTCGCGCTACTGCCTACCTCATAATGATGAGAGACAATGAATGCTATGAGAAGCCGGATCAGATGACGCCCGGCCAAACAAGGTCTGCGTCAGGTGTTGGGGAACCAGAGCAACTTGACGACAAATGGGCTACTGGAACAAGACGGAGATGGGCGAGATGCAAGGCTCTGTTGGAATGCTACTACTCCAGTAACCCTAGTCAGGGGGGTTACATGAAGAGAATGTGGGATGAATGGTTACTACAAAACCCACAATCCAGGCTTACATTGAAGCAACTAGTAGCTCAGTGTTCCAACATCCACAAGCGGCAGCTGCTATCACAACTTGAGATTGACGAGATACAACACAAAAAATGCTACGGCAAGGGGGAGCCAGACCAGGACTGACCTGAAAGACAAGATCATGGCGAGAATGAATGCAAGGCAACCCCGACGCCAATTACAACGGCTAAGTGAAGTACTATAAGAAAGTCTCCTAGAAGATGTGAATGCAGCATTGAGTGCGATCCCTACCACAACCATCACTGAAACCAAAGAGCTGATATACAACTCAGCAGCAGTGATCCTCGAGATGCTTGGCTATAAGAGCAACCATGGGAGCAAGAAAGGTGCAATGAGAAAACAGGTACCCAAGAGGTACAACCAGATGCCCATACCTGAAGCACTTGAAACTGCCAAACAAAGGCTCCAAGCCTTGGCCAGCCGCCTAAAGAGGTACACAAGAGAGAACGAAGCCAGAAGAATAAAACGGCTGTTCGCAACTCAACCTGCAAAAGTGTACGCTCAATGGCAGGGTAATAACTGCAGAGCAGACCCTCCAAGGCTGGAAACTGAACAATACTGGAAAAATATATGGGAGAGGGAAGCATCACACAACAGCGATGCACAGTGGCTGGTGGCTCTGAGAGAGGACCACAGCAACCTCCCTGAACAGAATCCAGTTACCATCACAGCGGCAGACATCCAAGAAAGAGTCTCAGGTATGAAAAACTGGACAGCACCGGGCCCTGACAGGATCCACACCTACTGGCTAAAGAAGCTCACTGCACTCCACGATTGCCTTGCAGCACAAATGAACCAGCTGCTAAGGGATTGGACGCACCCTGAATGGCTTACCGAAGGGCGTACAATCCTGATCCTGAAGGATCCCACAAAGGGTACAGTCCCATCCAACTATCGGCCAATAACCTGTCTCTCCACAACATGGAAGCTCATGTCGGGCATCATTGCGGCTAAGATAAGTGGGCACATGGATATATATATATATATATGATGGAAGCGTCGACAAGAGCATGGTTGTGTGCAAGCTATGCAACAAGGAATTTGCGTATCATCGCAGCACATCGAGCCTCAAATATCACCTCAACGCAAAACACATAGAAGTTAGTTAGTTACTATTTTGTTGATTAAGCGTATGTATTCAGTCATTATTCAATGGTATACTAAAAATCCATGTGAAAAATTACTTCTCACTGTTCTCAGGTCAAATATTTATACGCAATTAAAATGCGATTAATTTCGATTAATTAATTACAAAGCCTCTAATTAATTAGATTATTTTTTTAATCGAGTCCCGGCCCTAGTATATATATATATATATATATATATATATATATATATATATATATATATATATATATATGTGGCGCGACCGAACTGAGCAGATATATTTTAGATGTTTAAGAGTCTGTATGAAACATATAGCCAACTACGCCACCCTGGGAATTTCGCCCAGAGATTATTATGGAACAAGGACACATAGGTTCACTCACTGATAAAGGAGACAAGACTTCGATTTTGACAAAACAACTAGGATTTATTTATGTTGAGTGGCAGAAAGAACAAATAACCTTTATGTATTAAAGAAGCTATTAATTTTATTACAATAATACCAGTCCTAAAAAAAGGATCCAAATTATCTTTAAAAAAAAAAAGAGCTACATGAATTCAAAGGGTGCTGAGGCTTACCAGTGAGGGGAAGTGTGAAGAGGAGGGAGGCTACATCCAGTGAAAATTAGGGCACCCCAAAACACGACACACGACACACACAAAAATGGGCAAACCAAAGAAAAATATATGACTGGAGCACCACCACCAGGGGTCACCACTACCACCACATGGAACCTCAGCAACTGAAACAAATGATAAAAATGGTTAACAGAGATGGTGAAATCATTAACGTGTTACAGTACAACAAGCACCTCACACCACGATCAATAAAATTCATATACACTCCTTGTACAGGTCAGGGGGGGTAAGTCCACATTAATCATAAAACAGTCCACTGGTGATGTCAAGGAACAAACAAATAGCAGCGAACAGCTGCCAGTAACCAGCTGCCAAACAGAACAAAACAACAGCGAGTAGCTGCTGCTTTGTAACAGTAACAGCACAAAACAAAACGGAACAGCGAGTAGCTGCTAACCAAAAACAAAAAAACAGAACAGCAGCAAAACAGCAACGAGTCCACAAAAGGGGAAAGCAGTTGGCTAGCTAATTAGCCAGAGCTGCTACGAAGTGTAGCGTCTTTTCACAGGCAATGGAGTATGTGACTATGCTGGTCATTTAGCCTGTAACCTGGCGCTGTATCCACCCAGAAGAACGCAGGCAGCGGGGGCCTAAACAGCTACAAAATACAGACCAAATCAGGGTTGGCTTACAATATGCGGTCCAGAGTGAAACACTAACGTACTTACATGCCCAGTTTGACCAGAACACTCCCAGCATCGCGATTTAGGCAATGGAAATACCAGGAGGCCTGTGTGGCTGTAAGGGAGTCATACCGGGGTTAAATCCACAAAAACAAGGACACCGAAGTAAAACGTAGCCGTAGCCGGCTCCTACCTGTTTACCTGACACCGAAGCGTTGCGAAGGAGTGCCGTAACAGAAGCAGAGCGCGCACTAGGGGTAAGGAAGCGCTTTTATTGGGGACCTGGCTAAGTGCCTCTTAAAGCCACAGTGCGACTGGTGCTGCCACATTCTACCCCCCCATTTGCGTCGGCGCCCCGACGACGACCTTAAAAAAAAATAAAAACCTAACACCAGGGCCTAAACAGGACAGACACTGCATTAGATTGGGGATCGGTTGAACTTGTGCTGCTGCACCCAAGGCTGGTCGTGGGAGATGGTGGGCGTTAGAGTGCTGACCGGCAGTAGCACGTGTAGTCCTCCGCACCAGTAATGGGTGGCTTTGGCTTGATGAAGAGACAGGAGGAGAGCTAGTTGATGCTGCAGGTGGAGGTTGAGTGTCAATAGTTGTAGTCTGAGCCTGGGGAAGAACAGAAAGTAGCACAGGCTGGGCGTCCAGCCTCAGGAATAGGTCATCAGAACAAGAAGCCTCATCGTCCGACAACGAATAGGAGGACGATAAATCACTAGCTGGGACGGCTACAGGGAGTCCGCCATTGGCAACTGGCTTTAACAACGAACGATGGACCGTCTTGACTCTAGTCGAGTTGTCCACTGGGGCGATTGAATACACCGCACCATCACCCACGGGGGCTCTTAGGACTTTCTACACTGTAGAGCACCACCGGTCCTGAATTTTGTTACGACCCCGCACATTAGTGTCTCGAAGTAGGACATGTTGGCCTTCACACAGGGATGGGTCCCGGACATGTTGGTCATTATTCCTCTTCCTCCGGTCAGCAGCGATTTGCAGCTGCTCCCTGGCCTCGTTAAAGGCAAACTCTAAACGGGTCTGGTGCTCAACAATCCACTCATGGATCCCCCCTTCCTGGGGTTCTGCTACACGACCAAGCAGAAAGTCCATTGGGAGCCTGGGTTGTTGGCCAAACATCAGGAAAAATGGAGATTCTCCCGTGGACTGATGTGGGGTAGTGTTGTAACAAAATACAACATGGGGCAAATAGGCAGTCCACGCTCTCTTATGAGTACTAGGGAGAGTACGCAGCAGGTTGTGAAGTGTTCTGTTAAATCTTTCACACTGTCCATTTCCAGCGGGATGATAGGGGGTGGTCCTTGACTTTTCAATACCATAGAGGCGACAAAGCTGCTGGATTAGAGAACTCTCAAAATTTCGCCCCTGATCGGAGTGAATCCGCCGTACACCAAACTTCAAGAACCACTCCGTCACCAGGACTTGGGCCACAGTAGAGGCGCGTTGGTCTTTTGTGGGAATGGCAAGTGTGTATTTGCTAAAAATGTTTGAGGACAAGCACATTTTCTTTACCATCTTGAGCTGGCTCAAGCACAGTAAAATCCATGGCAAGAAACTCATTGGGCATGAAGCTAAAAGATGTCCCATGTAGGTGCGAACAGTGGGATGAGTATCTTTTGCTACTTGGCAGCGTTCACATGACTGGCACCAGTCAGCCACTTCGAGGACATTCCAGGCCAGTAACATCTGGCCCTCAAAGTGCTAGTGTCCGGTCCACGCCTTGATGGCCGTGGTCCTGGTGGGCCTGGGAGAGCAACTCTTCCTTCAAAGCTGCTGGCAGTAACAGCTGCAAACATTCTTCTGCGCCATCTGGGCGCCGTATTCGGCGGTAGAGCATCCCATCCTTCTCCACCAGACGACGCCACTGCCTCAAGAGTGCCAGTACCGCTGAAGGTAAGTTCTGGCACTCTAGATGGCTTGGTCGCTGCTTGCGGGCCCAGAAAGTCCACAACGCCTGCAACATTGGGTCAGCACGCTGAAGTGCACGCATGTCCGAGGTGGTGCGCTCAGGCAGAACTGTGATGGCAGCTTGAGTTGCCTCACTCGCTGAACAATTTGCTGCAAGGACTCCGCAGACTACTCCCAAGGGCAAGCGCTGCGGCCTCCTGTGCAGTGGGCAGGTGCTGACGTGACAAGGCATCAGCATTTCGATTACTTCTGCCTGAGCGATACTTTATTTCAAAGTCAAAAGAAGCAAGTTGGGCAGCCCAGCGATGTTCCGTGGCACCCAGCTTGGCAGTGGTCAGGTAACTGAGAGGGTTATTGTCCGTGTAGACCAGGCATTTGTGTCCCAGCAAATATTCTCGAATTTTTCTGTCATGGCCCATTTCAGGGCCAAGAATTCCAGTTTCATGGAGCTGTAGTTCTCCATGTTGCGCTCTGTTGGTCTCAGTCCACGGCTGGCATAGGCGACTGGCCGCACCACTCCATCCTGCTTCTGGGAGAGAACCGCTCCCAGGCCGCCATGACTTGGCGTCTGTCTCCAGGATGAAAGGTATCGAGAAGTCGGCATAGGCGAGCACTGGTGACGTGACTAGCCTGGTCTTCAGCTCCTCAAAGCTTCTCTGGCACTCCTCCGTCCAGCCACTATTTATGTCCTGCTTTGGCCTGTTCTTCGTTTTGGGGCCTCCCATTTGTCCCACGATCCGATGGAGAGGAGCCGCCAGCTTAGCAAAACCCTCCACAAACCGCCGGTAGTAGCTGGCAAATCCAAGGAAAGACCTAAGCTCGGTGATGGTTTTGGGGCGCTGCCAGTTAACCACTGCCTCAGTCTTTGTCGGGTCCGTAGCCACACCCTGGCTGGAGATCACATGGCCCAGATATTTGACCTCCTGCTGAAAGAAGGCGCACTTAGACAGCTTGGCCTTCAGACCCTGTTGTTGTAGGCAGCCAAGAACCACTCCCAGGCGCTGCAGAAGCTGCTCAACTGAAGAAGAAAATACAACAATGTCATTGAGATACAATAACAATGACTGATTTTGTTGGTCACCAAAAATGCGCTGCATCAGCCTCTGAAAGGTACTGGGAGCATTGCAGAGTCCAAAGGGCATCCTATTCCACTCGAAGAGGCCAAACGGTGTACAGAAGGCAGTTTTAGGGCGGTCCTCCGCTGCAACAGGCACTTGATTGTACCCACTGGCCAGATCTAGCGTTGAAAACCAGCGAGCCCCAGTGAGGGCATCAAGTGACTCTTCTATGCGAGGAAGAGGAAAAGAGTCCTTCCGTGTTTTAGTGTTCAATTGCCTGTAATCGACACACATGCGGAGGCTGCCATCCTTCTTTCTTACTAGCACAATAGGGGACGCATAGGGGCTGCTGCTCTCTCTGATCACCTGAGAACTGAGAAGCTGGTTGATGTGTTCTTTGACAGCCTCGTAGTCTGATGGGGGAACCCGCCTGTATCGCTGTTTGACAGGGACATCGTCAACAAGAGGTATATTATGACTGATGAGGTTCGTACATCCTAGGTCACCTTCATGAGCAGCAAAACAGAGGTGTATTCTTTAAGCAAAGATCTTACCCTGCCCTGGTCAGTGCTCGGCAGCTGGGGCAAATCAACAGCCTCAAGTTGGTCCTGCACAGTTGGGGCCACCGCTTGAGAATGTACAGTTGCTGTATGAATAGGTTCCTCTGTCACACCTGCAGGCAGACTGACAACATTTACAGAATGGAGAGTACCCACGACAGTACGTGGGTACAGCAGCACGTCGGTGGAGCCTACGTTAACAATTGGTATGTAGGCTGTGCCATGCACCACACGGACAAGAGCAGGAGGCAATCAAACCAGCGGGCAGGCCTGCCTCCAGGGGCTCGAACAGAACAGTAGTGTGAGAAAACTGTGCGGAACACGTAGCAGCAACCACCTTCATAACCCCACCAGGAATACGCCAACGACCACGCACCTTCACTTTCCCGGAGGACTCAGCGGGCCACTCACTTTAGCCTGGTGACACTTCTGCAAGGCCTGAAAAACTTCAGAGGAGCCTGAGACACATCCTTTAATTCAAACAGTGTTGGACCATATTGCACAAAAAGCTCAAAATAACACTTTTTAATCACATTCATCCCAAGGACACCTGGGATGGGGACGATTACCAGGAGGGTCCTTCACAATTAAAACCCCACAGTTCTGAATTTCTTTGCCACATAGTTTGACACTCAATGTAGCCAATGTAGGGGATAGTTAAACCATTAGCTGCCCTCAGTTGCAACCAATGACATGAACGGAGACGGTCCGGACCCCAGGGCTCGAAATATTTCCTGAAGAAACTCTCCGTAATCGTTGACACCATGGAACCAGTGTCCACCAGACAGGGCACCAGAACACCTCCCATAGACACATTCAGCTGTGGACATGAAGCAACAATCTTAGGGGCCTCCCCTATACTGCATGGTACTATAACAGAGCCTGTGGCAGCCCCACCCGAACTGTGGCTCAACAACTCGGTGGGCGCTAGTTTTCCGAGACCGCAGAGTTGCGCGACTGGGAGCTAGCCTGGTAAGGACCGCGGGAGTGAGAACGAGGACACGCCCCATCACAGTCCCCGCGTAGTGACCCGGCTGCTGACACCGCCTACAGATAAGGTTAGCACTACGTGACGGACGGCTGGACTGGCGGGGGTTACGCAGGAAGGAGATACTCTGTGTCAGTTCACCCAATTGCTGTTGTTGACGTGCCAGCATAGCATGCACTTCCCTCAACTCTGACCCCTGTCCGGTTGAGACAGCCTGAGGACAGCTCTGGACAGCATATTGGAAGCCAAATGAGGGAACTGACTGACTACGACCACGGGTACCACCTGGCAAGCCCTCCCTTTCCCAACGGATTGCTTCAGTCCTCACCGCTAAAAGTACAGCTGTAGGCTGACGGCGCACAAACTGTTTTAATTCCCGTTTAAGGGCGCCATCCAGGACATGTTCTATAAACTGATCCCTCAATAGCACTTCTGCATTTAGCACACTGGTGGGGGCACATGACTTAACCTTCTCCATTAAGCCCAACAAAGAAAGAGAGAACTCATGAAGAGTCTCACCCTCCCTTTGTTTCCGTGAAAAAAACGCTTCCTGTAATGAAACATATGAGTCAGTGCAGCCGTACAATTCTTGAAGGATTTTTATGATAGCGTCAGGGTCGACACGCTCCATAGCAGAACGATATTTAATCTCGTCTCGTGCCTCGCCTTCTAAATGATCATACAAAAAGAAAGCCTTATCGGCCTGTGACAAATGGCGTGCCCTCATACATGTGTCAGCCTCCTCTAACCACTCGCCTAGACCCACACCCGACCTGCCTCGAAACATTGGACACTTTCTATCACGAGGTATAAACACAAGCCGGTCAGTTACAGGGGGACATGGAGTGGAAATAGCGGTAGGTGGCGCACTGGAGGTTGAAGGAGCATTAGCGTTACCTGTAGCAGGTAACCGCTCCTGACGCAATTGCTCATTTTCAGCTCGCAGCTGGGCAATCAAATCCCTCATCTCCTGACTGGGGTCGTCCATTGTACAAACTCGCACAGTGGACTCGCTGCTGTTTTAACCTGAGTATATAAAACAAAGAACAAACAAAACCTCGACTCTCCAGAAACAGGACAGACAAATGACAATTTTTACAGTATAATGCCACTCAACAAATAAATGGAAATCAAGTCTCACTTTCAACAGCAAAGATCCTGTCAACTACGCCAAGTGTGGCGCGACCGAACTGAGCAGATATATTTTAGATGTTTAAGAGTCTGTATGAAACATATAGCCAACTACGCCACCCTGGGAATTTCGCCCAGAGATTATTATGGAACAAGGACACATAGGTTCACTCACTGATAAAGGAGACAAGACTTCGATTTTGACAAAACAACTAGGATTTATTTATGTTGAGTGGCAGAAAGAACAAATAACCTTTATGTATTAAAGAAGCTATTAATTTTATTACAATAATAAAATACCAGTCCTAAAAAAAGGATCCAAATTATCTTTAAAAAAAAAAAGCGCTACATGAATTCAAAGGGTGCTGAGGCTTACCAGTGAGGGGAAGTGTGAAGAGGAGGGAGGCTACATCCAGTGAAAATTAGGGCACCCCAAAACACGACACACACACACACAAAATGGGCAAACCAAAGAAAAATATATGACTGGAGCACCACCACCAGGGGTCACCACTACCACCACATGGAACCTCAGCAACTGAAACAAATGATAAAAATGGTTAACAGTGATGGTGAAATCATTAACGTGTTACAGTACTGGTACAACAAGCACCTCACACCACGATCAATAAAATTCATATACACTCCTTGTACAGGTCAGGGGGGGTAAGTCCACATTAATCATAAAACAGTCCACTGGTGATGTCAAGGAACAAACAAATAGCAGCGAACAGCTGCCAGTAACCAGCTGCCAAACAGAACAAAACAACAGCGAGTAGCTGCTGCTTTGTAACAGTAACAGCACAAAACAAAACGGAACAGCGAGTAGCTGCTAACCAAAAACAAAAAAACAGAACAGCAGCAAAACAGCAACGAGTCCACAAAAGGGGAAAGCAGTTGGCTAGCTAATTAGCCAGAGCTGCTACGAAGTGTAGCGTCTTTTCACAGGCAATGGAGTAAGTGACTATGCACGGGTCATTTAGCCTGTAACCTGGCGCTGTATCCACCCAGAAGAACGCAGGCAGCGGGGGCCTAAACAGCTACAAAATACAGACCAAATCAGGGTTGGCTTACAATATGCGGTCCAGAGTGAAACACTAACGTACTTACATGCCCAGTTTGACCAGAACACTCCCAGCATCGCGATTTAGGCAATGGAAATACCAGGAGGCCTGTGTGGCTGTAAGGGAGTCATACCGGGGTTAAATCCACAAAAACAAGGACACCGAAGTAAAACGTAGCCGTAGCCGGCTCCTACCTGTTTACCTGACACCGGAAGCGTTGCGAAGGGGAGTGCCGTAACAGAAGCAGAGCGCGCACTAGGGGTAAGGAAGCGCTTTTATTGGGGATTCAGTAATCCATGTGTGTGGCATTGAGTCATATGCTTTCTTGTAATCAATCCAGGCCGTGCACAGGTTGGTGTGTCGGGTTCTGCAGTCTTGGGTGACTGTTCTGTCAACCAGGAGTTGGTGTTTAGCTCCTCTGGTTTCTTTGCCGATGCCCTTCTGTGCTTTGCTCATGTATTGATCCATGTGCCCACTTATCTTAGCCGCAATGATGCCTGACATGAGCTTCCATGTTGTGGGGAGACAGGTTATTGGCCGATAGTTGGATGGGACTGTACCCTTTGTGGGATCCTTCAGGATCAGGATTGTACGCCCTTCTGTAAGCCATTCAGGTGCGCCCCATCCCTTAGCAGCTGGTTCATTTGTGCTGCAAGGCGCCGTGGAGTGCAGTGAGCTTCTTTAGCCAGTAGGTGTGGATCCTGTCAGGCCCGGTGCTGTCCAGTTTTTCATACCTGAGAGTCTTTCTTGGATGTCTGCCGCTGTGATGGTAACTGGATTCTGTTCAGGAGGTTGCTGTGGTCCTCTCTCAGAGCCACCAGCCACTGTGCATCGCTGTTGTGTGATGCCTCCTCTCCCATATACTTTTCCAGTATTGTTCAGTTTCCAGCCTTGGAGGGTCTGCTCTGCTGTTATTACCCTGCCATTGAGCGTACACCTTTGCAGGTTGAGTTGCGAACAGCCGGTTTATTCTTCTGGCTTCGTTCTCTCTTGTGTACCTCTTTAGACGGCTGGCCAAGGCTTGGAGCCTTTGTTTGGCAGTTTCAAGTGCTTCAGGTATGGGCATCTGGTTGTACCTCTTGGGTACCTGTTTTCTCATTGCACCTTTCTTGGCCTCTGTCAGTTGGCTTACTTCACGTGTCTGCTTGATCTTAGCCTCCAGCCTTCGTTTCCATGGTGGGTACTGTTTCTCATGGTTCCCATGGTTGCTCTTATAGCCAAGCATCTTGAGGATCACTGCTGCGGAGTTGTATAGCAGCTCATTGGTTTCAGTGATGGATGTGGTAGGGATCGCACTCAATGCTGCATTCACATCTTCTAGGAGACTTTCTGATGGTACTTCACTTAGCCGTTGTAATTGGCGCCGGGTTGCCTTGCATTCATTCTCGCCATGATCTTGTCTTTCAGGTCAGTCGCTGCCTCGCTCAGCGTTATTGTTGGGGCTTCATACCCAATCCCGGTTGGGGAGCTCTGTTGGCTCCTCTGACCTTGCGCCCTGGCTCCCCCTTGCCGTAGCATTTGTGTTGTATCTCGTCAATCTCAAGTTGTGATAGCAGCTGCCGCTTGTGGATGTTGGAACACTGAGCTACTAGTTGCTTCGATGTAAGCCTGGATTGTGGGTTTCGTAGTAACCATTCATCCCACATTCTCTTCATGTAACCCCTCTGACTAGGGTTACTGGAGTAGTAGCATTCCAACAGAGCCTTGTTATTGCATCTCGCCCATCTCCGTCTTGTTCCAGTAGCCCATTTGTCATCAAGTTGCTCTGGTTCCCCAACACCTGACGCAGACCTTGTTTGGCTGGGCGTCGTCTGATCCGGCTTCTCATAGCATTTATTGTCTCTCATCATCATTATGAGGTAGGCAGTAGCGCGAAGGGTCTTGCCTAAGGACCCACACTGGATAGCACCCCGAGGGGGATTCGAACCTGGGTCCCCCCGTGTGAAAGGCCATATCCTTACCAGCTGAGCTAACCAGCCGCTCTATATATAGAAAATAATGTTGTTAGTAACAGTTAAAAAAAAATCCTAGGTTTAAGCTTACATGTTTTGTGAACAGTTTATATTTTTTTTACTTGTCTTTAGGAATGCAAGTATCCAGGGTCAGGGGAGGGAGTGAGTGGGAAGCCCACTGCTGCTACTTGGCCCTGGTTTGTCCAAATGGATGAGGTTTTAGGACAAAGGCCTTCAATTTGCCCCCCTGTCCTTATTGCCTCCATCCCTATGGACACTCCAGGGCCAAGTGCAGCAGTGAGAGACCAAGAGGAGAGAGAGAAGGAAGAGAGGGAAGGAGATAGGCAGCCAGCAGCGAAGAAGAGGAGAAGGGACAGTGACCAGGAGCTGTTTGACCTCATCAGGGAGGACATGAGGCAGCAGAGAGAGGCTGAAGAGAGGAGGGCACAGGCTGAAGAGAGGAGAGCACAGGCTGAAGAGAGGAGAGCACAGGCTGAAGAGAGGAGAGCACAGGCTGAAGAGAGGAGGGCACAGGCTGAAGAGAGGAGAGCACAGGCTGAAGAGAGGAGAGCACAGGCTGAAGAGAGGAGGGCACAGGCTGAAGAGAGGAGAGCACAGGCTGAAGAGAGAGAACAGGCTGAAGAGAGGAGAGCACAGGCTGAAGAGAGGAGAGCACAGGCTGAAGAGAGGAGGGCACAGGCTGAAGAGAGAGAACAGGCTGAAGAGAGGAGGGCACAGGCTGAAGAGAGAGAACAGGCTGAAGAGAGAGAACAGGCTGAAGAGAGGAGAGAACAGGCTGAAGAGAGGAGAGCACAGGCTGAAGAGAGAGAACAGGCTGAAGAGAGGAGAGCACAGGCTGAAGAGAGGAGAGCACAGGCTGAAGAGAGAGAACAGGCTGAAGAGAGGAGGACACAGGCTGAAGAGAGGAGAGCACAGGCTGAAGAGAGAGAACAGGCTGAAGAGAGGAGAGCACAGGCTGAAGAGAGGAGGGCACAGGCTGAAGAGAGGAGAGCACAGGCTGAAGAGAGGAGAGCACAGGCTGAAGAGAGGAGAGCACAGGCTGAAGAGAGAGAACAGGCTGAAGAGAGGAGGGCACAGGCTGAAGAGAGGAGAGCACAGGCTGAAGAGAGGAGAGCACAGGCTGAAGAGAGGAGAGCACAGGCTGAAGAGAGGAGAGCACAGGCTGAAGAGAGGAGAGAACAGGCTGAAGAGAGGAGAGCACAGGCTGAAGAGAGAGAACAGGCTGAAGAGAGGAGGGCACAGGCTGAAGAGAGGAGAGCACAGGCTGAAGAGAGGAGAGCACAGGCTGAAGAGAGGAGAGCACAGGCTGAAGAGAGGAGAGCACAGGCTGAAGAGAGGAGAGAACAGGCTGAAGAGAGGAGGGCACAGGCTGAAGAGAGGAGAGCACAGGCTGAAGAGAGGAGAGCACAGGCTGAAGAGAGGAGAGCACAGGCTGAAGAGAGGAGAGAGCACAGGCTGAAGAGAGGAGGACACAAGAGAGCAGAGAGAGGCTGAAGAGAGGAGGGCACAGGCTGAAGAGAGGAGAGAACAGGCTGAAGAGAGGAGGACACAGGAGAGCAGGGAGAGGATGGACAGGCTTTTCTCCATTCTGGAGCGTTGGGTCGCCAATTAATAATTTTTTTTCTTGGGGTGGGAGGGATTACATTTTTTCCATTGTTAGCTTCAGTTGTTTGAAATAAACTGTTTGAAATAAATACTTCTCATTCATTAGGCCCGAGCCGGTGATGACCGGGAGGGCCTATTATTTTTGCTCGGATTTTTTTTTTTTTTTTTTTTTTTTTTTATTATTTTTCTTCCAACCCAATGATCCTAAATTTGACCCAGTGAACATGCACGAAAAGTCATTTTTATTGGTCCCAGACTTCAAGCTCAAAAAATTTATGTATTTGAAGTCACCAAAAAAATATGAAAAATGACTCAGTGGCTAATTCTACAAAACTCAAAATACATTGGGCCTATGGAAAGTGAAAGTAACTTTTTTCCAATGTAGAAAAATGAAACTTGGGTCATCTATAGGACATCTCAGGGCAAACAGAAAAGTCAATGACAGCAACACCCTAAACTTAACAGGAAGTCCGCCATGTGGGGTGAAACGCATGGCCACTAAAATCGCACCCCTTGCGCAAAAAGATGCAAATCATTGTGTTTTAATCTAAATGGCCCCAAATTTGGTGAGTATCATCTAGACACGTGTGCCAACCAAAGTTGTGACTTTGTTGATGATATCTTATCGGGTATGGGTGTGGCAAGCCTGTAACGAGGTGGCCATTTTTGTGAAAATAAAAGGTCTCTTAACTCTCAAACGCCTTCTCGGATCAAGTCGGACCCAAAAAGGCGTTTGTGCACATTCATGACCTGAACACAAAAATATGTAAATAAAAGGGTTATCTTTAGAAATGGCTCTCCAGCGCCCCCTACAAACTTATAATGGGATCCAAGAATTTAGTTTGTCATAGAGACATGAAATTTGGTACACACATCTCTTATGGCATGACGAGCATAAAAGCCAATGACAACCACCCCTATCTATAAATGGTTGCCATAGCAACGCCCCAAATATGTGGAAAAAGTCAATGGGAAGTGAATATTTTAGTTTGTCGTAGGCAAATGAAACTTGGTACACACATCCAGCATGGGCTTATGAACAAAAAAGTCAATGGGGACCACACCCTATCACACACGGGAAGGCAGCCATTTTAAATTGAAGATGTGAACCGACTTAGAATACAACCTCTCTTTTAAAAAACAACAGAAAATAGCTGCTTCATTCCACAGACACCAAACTTGGGCAAAATGAGCTAAACACATGTATGTAAAATAGACAGGCGTTTTTCTTGTCGTTTTTGCTCGAGTTATATTTTATTTTATTATAATTTGGTATATATTTTTTTTATTATAATTTTTCTGAAAAATGATTTTCAATTTGACCCAGTAAACCAACAACTAAAAGTCATTTTTATTGGTCCCAGACTTCAAGCCCGGCAAAAATTTATGTATTTCAAGTCCCCGAAAAAAAAATATGAAAAATGACTCAGTGGCGACCCCTAGAAAAGTCAAAATACATTGGTTCTATGGAAAATGAAAGTAAATTTGTCCAATGTAGAAATACAAAACTTGGTACATCCATAGGACACCTCAGGGCAAACAGAAAAGTTTATTACAGCCATACCGTAAACTCAACAGGAAATCTACTATGTTGGGTGGAATGCGTGACCACCTAAATCGCACCCCTTGTGTCTAAAGGCTTTTCATCTAAACAGCTCCAAATCTGGTGAGTATTATCTAGACATGTGTGCCAAAAAAAATTATCAATTTGTTTTTTGATACATTTGTGGCTGTGGTCGTAATGAGTCTGTGAAGAGGCAGCCATTTCTTTGGGAAATAAATGCCAATTCCCAATTGCCAGGATCCTTCATTTAGAGGAGGCCCCTCCAGAGCCACGGCTAGAGTCTTAGAAAACTCCTCAGAATCCTTTGGAACTTGTAACCTTGTACTTTTAGACAAGTTATATTTACATTTTGCCTTTTTAAACAGGGGGTGCAGCGATTCCTGAGTCATCTCAAATCTCCAGCCAGTACTTTGTTTTTCTCGCCTTAGCCCAAGCATAATCTATTATTTCCAAAGATTCAAGATTCAAAGTGTTTATTGTCATGTGTACAGACAGAGAGCATGTTTCCCTGTACAATGAAATTCTTACTTTGCCGTCCACAGTTAAATGTCACACAAGTAAGTAAAAAAATAAAATAAAAATAAGACAATATACAAGTAATAATAATGCAAATGTACAACAAAATACAAGAGGGCAAAAGAAATAAAGTAGTAAAGTGAGGTAGTGCAGTTGTGATGGTGTAAAGTGACGGTGTAAAGTGAGGTAGTGCAGTAGGTAAAGGTAAACAATTGTTCATGTAATGTTGTGATTGTGAATGTAGACTCCTATCTGCTGTTTAGGAGTCTTATGGCAGAGGGAAAGAATGAGTTCTTCATTCTGGAAGTCCTAGCTCCAAGTCCTAGTCCAAAGGTTCAGACAGCTCCCAGGAAAACCAGGGATTGTGGAGACCTTTAACTCTAAAGTTAGGTTACAAGGTGGTGTAGCAGGCCCAAGCAGTAGCACAGGCCCGGTTATTTGACATTACCGTGAAGTTTACGCTTTAAAGCACGAAATGCAATCCTCCGAGTGCATGTGTCCTCATGGTCTCAAGGGAGGCGAGGGCCTTTATCGCCGCTTGCGGCTTTAATTAGGCCCGAGCCGGTGACCGGGAGGGCCTATTGTTTTTGCTCGGATTTTTTTTTTTTTTTTTTTTTTTCTTCCGACCCAATGATCCTAAATTTGACCCAGTGAACATGCACGAAAAGTCATTTTATTGGTCCCAGACTTCAAGCTCGGCGAAAAATTTATGTATTTGAAGTCGCCGAAAAAAAAATACGAAAAATGACTCAGTGGCGACCCCTACAAAATCAAAATACATTGGGCCTATGGAAAGTGAAAGTAACTTTTTTCCAACGTAGAAAAATGAAACTTGGTATATCCATAGGACACCTCAGGGCAAACAAAAAAGTCAATGACAGTCACACCCTAAACTTAACAGGAAGTCCGCCATGTGGGTGAAACGCGCCACTAAAATCGCACTCTTGCGCAGAAAGATGCAAATCATTGTGTTTTAATCTAAATGGCCCCAAATTTGGTGAGTATCATCTAGACACGTGTGCCAACCAAAGTTGTGACTTTGTTGTTGATATCTTATCGGGTATGGGTGTGGCAAGCCTGTAACGAGGTGGCCATTTTTGTGAAAATAAAACGTCTTAACTCTCAAACGCTTTCTCGGATCGAGTTGGACCCAAAAAGGCGTTTGTGCACATTCATGACCTGAACAAAAAATTTGTAAATAAAAGGGTTATCTTTAGAAATGGCTCTCCAGCGCCCCTACAAACTTATAATGGGACCCAAGAATTTAGTTTGTCATAGAGACATAAAATTTTGTACACACATCTCTTATGTCATGACGAGCATAAAAGCCAATGACAATCACCCCTATCTATAAATGTGTTGCCATAGCAACGCCCCAAAAATGTGAAAAAGTCAATGGGAAGTGAAATTTTTAGTTTGTTGTAGGCAAATAAAACTTGGTACACACATCCACCATGGGCTTATGAACAAAAAGCCAATGGGGACCACACCCTATCACACACAGGAAGGCGGCCATTTTGAATTGAAAATGTGAACCGACTTAAAATACACCTCTTTTTAAAAGTACACAGAAAAAGCTGCTTCAGTCCACAGACACCAAACTTGGGCAAAATGAGCTAAACACATGTATGTAAAAGAGACAAGTGTTTTTCTAGACTTTTTGCTCGAGTTATATTTTTTTATTATAATTCGGTATATATTTTTTATTATAATTTTTCTGCAAAATGATCCTCAATTTAACCCAGTAAACGAACAACTAAAAGTCATTTTTATTGGTCCCAGACTTCAAGCCCGGCAAAAATTTATGTATTTGAAGTCCCGAAAAAAAAATACGAAAAATGACTCAGTGGCGGCCCCTAGAAAAGTCAAAATACATTGGGCCTATGGAAAGTGAAAGTAACTTTTTTCCAACGTAGAAAAATTAAACTTGGTATATCCATAGGACACCTCAGGGCAAACAGAAAAGTCAATAACAGTCACACCCTAAACTTAACAGGAAGTCCGCCATGTGGGGTGAAAGGCGCGCCACTAAATTCGCACTTTATGCGCAGAAAGATGCAAATCATTGTGTTTTAATCTAAATGGCCCCAAATTTGGTGAGTATCATCTAGACACATGTGCCAACCAAAGTTGTGACTTTGTTGTTGATATCTTATCGGGTATGGGTGTGGCAAGCCTGTAACGAGGTGGCCATTTTTGTGAAAATAAAACGTCTTCTTAACTCTCAAACGGCTTCTCGGATCGAGTTGGACCCAAAAAGGCGTTTGTGCACATTCATGACCTGAACAAAAAATATGTAAATAAAAGGGTTATCTTTAGAAATGGCTCTCCAGCGCCCCTACAAACTTATAATGGGACCCAAGAATTTAGTTTGTCATAGAGACATAAAATTTGGTACACACATCTCTTATGTCATGACGAGCATAAAAGCCAATGACAACCACCCCTATCTATAAATGTGTTGCCATAGCAACGTCCCAAATATTTGGAAAAAGTCAATGGGAAGTGAAAATTTTAGTTTGTCGTAGGCAAATGAAACTTGGTACACACATCCAGCATGGGCTTATGAACAAAAAGCCAATGGGGACCACACCCTATCACACACGGAAGGCGGCCATTTTGAATTGAAAATGTGAACCGACTTAAAATACACCTCTTTTTAAAAGAACACAGAAAATAGCTGCTTCATTCCACAGACACCAAACTTGGGCAAAATGAGCTAAACACATGTATGTAAAATAGACAAGCGTTTTTCTAGACTTTTTGCTCGAGTTATATTTTATTTTATTATAATTTGGTATATTTTAGGCCCGAGCCGGTGATGGCCGGGAGGGCCTATTGTTTTTGCTCGATTTTTTTTTTTTTTTTTTTTTTATCTTTCTTGTCGACCTATGATCCTAAATTTGACCCAGTGAACATGCACGAAAAGTCATTATATTGGTCCCAGACTTCAAGCTCAGCAAAAAATTTATGTATTTGAAGTCGCCAAAAAAATACGAAAATGACTCAGTGGCGACCCCTACAAAATCAAAATACATTGGGCCTATGGAAAGTGAAAGTAAGTTTTTTTCAACACAGAAAAATGAAACTTGGTATGTCCATAGGACACCTCAGGGCAAACAGAAAAGTCAATGACAGTCACACCCTAAACTCAACAGGAAGTCCGCCATGTGGGGTGAAACGCGCCACTAAAATCGCACTTTGCGCAGAAAGATGCAAATCATTGTGTTTTAATCTAAATGGCCCCAAATTTGGTGAGTATCATCTAGACACGTGTGCCAACCAAAGTTGTAACTTTGTTGTTGATATCTTATCGGGTATGGGTGTAGCAAGCCTGTAACGAGGTGGCCATTTTTGTGAAAATAAAACGCCTTCTCTTAACTCTCAAACGCCTTCTCGGATCGAGTTGGAACCAAAAAGGCGTTTGTGCACATTCATGACCTGAACACAAAGATATGTAAATAAAAGGGTTATCTTTAGAAATGGCTCTCCAGCGCCCCTACAAACTTATAATGGGACCCAAGAATTTAGTTTGTCATAGAGACATAAAATTTGGTACACACATCTCTTATGTCATGACGAGCATAAAAGCCAATGACAACCACCCCTATCTATAAATGTGTTGCCATAGCAACGCCCCAAAAATGTGAAAAAGTCAATGGGAAGTGAAATTTTTAGTTTGTTGTAGGCAAATGAAACTTGGTACACACATCCACCATGGGCTTATGAACAAAAAGCCAATGGGGACCACACCTTTCACACACGGAAGGCGGCCATTTTGAATTGAAAATTTGGTCCGACTTAGAATACACCTCTTTTTAAAAAACAACAAAAATAGCTGCTTCATTCCACAGACAGCAAACTTGGGCAAAATGAGCTAAACACATGTATGTAAATGAGACAAGTGTTTTTCTAGACTTTTTGCTCGAGTTATATTT
The DNA here is from genome assembly GCA_024416835.2 of Perccottus glenii. Taxonomy (NCBI): domain Eukaryota; kingdom Metazoa; phylum Chordata; class Actinopteri; order Gobiiformes; family Odontobutidae; genus Perccottus; species Perccottus glenii. The sequence goes on along the minus strand of JALDQB020000131.1, from coordinate 63,723 downwards.
TTTTATTATAATTCGGTATATATTTTTTATTATAATTTTTCTGCAAAATGATTCTCAATTTGACCCAGTAAACCAACAACTAAAAGTCATTTTTATTGGTCCCAGACTTCAAGCCCGGCGAAAAATATATGTATTTAAAGTCCCGGAAAAAAAAAAAATGAAAAATGACTCAGTGGCGACCCTAGAAAAGTCAAAATACATTGGGCCTATGGAAAGTGAAAGTAACTTTTTCCAACGTAGAAAAATGAAACTTAGTACATCAATAGGACACCTCAGGGCAAACAGAAAAGTCTATGACAGCCACACCCTAAACTAAACAGGAAGTCCGCTATGTGGGTGAAACGCATGGCCACTAAAATCGCACTTTGCGCAAGAAGATGCAAATCATTGTGTTTTAATCTAAATGGCCCCAAATTTGGTGAGTATCATCTAGACACGTGTGCCAACCAAATTTGTGACTTTGTTGTTGATATCTTATCGGGTATGGGTGTGGCAAGCCTGTAACGAGGTGGCCATTTTTGTGAAAATAAAACGTCTCTTAACTCTCAAACGCCTTCTCGGATCGAGTTGGACCCAAAAGGCGTTTGTGCACATTCATGACCTGAACACAAAGATATGTAAATAAAAGGGTTATCTTTAGAAATGGCTCTCCAGCGCCCCTACAAACTTATAATGGGACCCAAGAATTTAGTTTGTCATAGAAACATGAAATTTGGTACACACATCTCTTATGTCATGACGAGCATAAAAGCCAATGACAACCACCCCTATCTATAAATGTGTTGCCATAGCAACGCTCCAAATATGTGGAAAAAGTCAATGGGAAGTGAAATTTTTAGTTTGTTGTAGGCAAATGAAACTTGGTACACATATCCACCATGGGCTTATGAACAAAAAGCCAATGGGGACCACACCTTATCACACACGGAAGGCGGCCATTTTGAATTGAAAATTTGGTCCGACTTAGAATACACCTCTTTTTAAAAAACAACAAAAATAGCTGCTTCATTCCACAGACACCAAACTTGGGCAAAATGAGCTAAACACATGTATGTAAAAGAGACAAGTGTTTTTCTAGACTTTTGCTCGAGTTATATTTTTTTTATTATAATTCGGTATATATTTTTTATTATAATTTTTGCAAAATGATTCTCAATTTGACCCAGTAAACCAACAACTAAAAGTCATTTTTATTGGTCCCAGACTTCAAGCCCGGCGAAAAATTTATGTATTTGAAGTCCCGAAAAAAAAATGAAAATGACTCAGTGGCGACCCCTAGAAAAGTCAAAATATATTGGGCCTATGGAAAGTGAAAGTAACTTTTTTCCAACGTAGAAAAATGAAACTTAGTACATCCATAGGACACCTCAGGGCAAACAGAAAAGTCTATGACAGCTACACCCTAAACTAAACAGGAAGTCCGCCATGTGGGGTGAAACGCATGGCCACTAAAATCGCACTTGCGCAAGAAGATGCAAATCATTGTGTTTTAATTTAAATGGCCCCAAATTTGGTGAGTATCATCTAGACACGTGTGCCAACCAAATTTGTGACTTTATTGTTGATATCTTATCGGGTATGGGTGTGGCAAGCCTGTAACGAGGTGGCCATTTTTGTGAAAATAAAATGTCTCTTAACTCTCAAACGCCTTCTCGGATCAAGTCGGACCCAAAAAGCCGTTTGTGCACATTCATGACCTGAACACAAAAATATGTAAATAAAAGGGTTATCTTTAGAAATGGCTCTCCAGCGCCCCCTACAATCTTATAATGGACCCAAGAATTTAGTTTGTCATAGAGACATAAAATTTTGTACACACATCTCTTATGTCATGACGAGCATAAAAGCCAATGACAACCACCCCTATCTATAAATGTGTTGCCATAGCAACGCCCCAAAAATGTGAAAAAGTCAATGGGAAGTGAAATTTTAGTTTGTTGTAGGCAAATAAAACTTGGTACACACATCCACCATGGGCTTATGAACAAAAAGCCAATGGGGACACCCTATCACACACAGGAAGGCGGCCATTTTGAATTGATAATGTGAAACCGACTTAAAATACACCTCTTTTTAAAAGTACACAGAAAAAGCTGCTTCATTCCACAGACACCAAACTTGGGCAAAATGAGCTAAACACATGTATGTAAATGAGACAAGTGTTTTTCTAGACTTTTTGCTCGAGTTATATTTTTTTTTAATTATAATTCGGTATATATTTTTTTATTATAATTTTTCTGTAAAATGATCCTCAATTTAACCCAGTAAACAAACAACTAAAAGTCATTTTTATTGGTCCCAGACTTCAAGCCTGGCAAAAAATGTATGTATTTGAAGTCCCCGAAAAAAATACGAAAATGACTCAGTGGCGGCCCCTAGAAAAGTCAAAATACATTGGGCCTATGGAAAGTGAAAGTAACTTTTTTCCAACGTAGAAAAATGAAACTTGGTATATCCATAGGACACCTCAGGGCAAACAGAAAAGTCAATGACAGTCACACCCTAAACTCAACAGGAAGTCCGCCATGTGGGGTGAAAGGCGCGGCCACTAAATTCGCACCCCTTGGGCAAAAAGATGCAAATCATTGTGTTTTAATGTAAATGGCCCCAAATTTGGTGAGTATCATCTAGACACATGTGCCAACCAAAGTTGTGACTTTGTTGTTGATATCTTATCGGGTATGGGTGTGGCAAGCCTGTAACGAGGTGGCCATTTTTGTGAAAATAAAACGCCTTCTCTTAACTCTCAAACGCTTCTCGGATCGAGTTGGACCCAAAAAGGCGTTTGTGCACATTCATGACCTGAACAAAAAAATATGTAAATAAAAGGGTTATCTTTAGAAATGGCTCTCCAGCGCCCCCTACAAACTTATAATGGGACCCAAGAATTTAGTTTGTCATAGAGACATAAAATTTGGTACACACATCTCTTATGTCATGACGAGCATAAAAGCCAATGACAACCATATCTATAAATGTGTTGCCATAGCAACGTCCCAAAAATGTGGAAAAACTTAATGGGAAGTGAAATTTTTTGTTTGTCGTAGGCAAATGAAACGTGGTACACACATCCAGTATGGGCTTATGAACAAAAGCCAATGGGGACCACACCCTATCACACACGGGAAGGCCATTTTGAATAGAAGATGTGAACCGACTTAGAATACAACCTCTCTTTAAAAACAACAGAAAATAGCTGCTTCATTCCACAGACACCAAACTTGGGCAGAATGAGCTAAACACATGTATGTAAAATAGACAGGCGTTTTTCTTGTCGTTTATGCTCGAGTTATATTTTTTTTATTATAATTTGGTATATTTTTTTTTTATGATAATTTGCCAGGATCCTTCCTTTAGAGGAGGCCCTCCAGAGCCAAGACTAGAGTCTTAGAAAACTCCTCAGAATCCTTTGGAACTTGTAAACTTGTACTTTTAGACAAGTAATATTTACATTTTGCCATTTTAAACAGGGGGGTGTAGCGATGCCTGAGTCATCTCAAATCTCCAGCCAGTACTTTGTTTTTCTAGCCTTAGGTTAAGCATAATCTATTATTTGCAAGCAGTAGCACAGGCCCGGTTATTTGAAGAAATAACGAATTGCAATTGTCCACAGGACTGCTGCATACTGGATGTTTTTCCCTTTTCACACCATTCTTGGTAAACCCTAGAAATGGCTGTGCGTGAAAATCCCAGTAACTGAGCAGATTGTGAAATACTCAGACCGGCCTGTCTGGCACCAACAACCATGCCACACTCAAAAATGCTTAAATCACCTTTCTTTCCCATTCTGATTTGGAGTTAAGGAGATTGTCTTGAACTAGACCACACCCCTAAATGCATTGAAGCAACTGCCATGAGAATGGTTGATTAATGAGAAATTGAACTGCTGTTCCTAATAATCCTTTAAATATATATATATAATGTCAATTTATATATAATGTCTTTGGCACCTACTTGTCACCTATTTAGAAATGTTTAAAAGAATTTCATTCAGTGATATCTATGCACAATGAAGAACATTTGATGTTAAGTGCTTTTAATAAAGAGTACAAAAGATTGAGTCTTAAGATAACCTTTTTATTGAGCAACTTGAATGCCTTGTAAAATGTTACATATCTAAATAAATGAAACGTGTAACAGTCATATACAGAAAAAACAAAAAACATGGCCATCTTTAATAAGACTAATTAGTGAAATAGAGGTGTTGAAGCTCCTGACGACGCCACACAATGCCAGCAGTTTAAAAGAAATGGTCCAGAGTGCATGGTCATGTGTTAATAAATGTACTCATTAACAAATCTAAAAATGCATTTTTTAAATTGAGAGTTTATTAGCTATAATCAAAAGTTTTTGAAAAGCGTGACAGTCAAGACAAGACAAGACATTTATTTTTGTATAGCCCAATATCACAACAACAGTCGCCTCAAAGGGCTTAACAGACTGCACTAGACAACATCCCCTGTCCTTAGACCCTCCATCAGGGTAAGGAAAAACTCCAAAAACCCAGCCGGGAAAAAGAGAAACCTCAGGAGAACCACAGAAGGAGGGATCCACTCCCAGGACGGACAGGCCGTGCAGGAATGTGTCCAGGACAGTTGAAAATACATAGAAATACACAAACATTTTCACAAATAAAAATATTTATATTGGCAGTGTCCAGTGTCCACTCTGAGTGTGCAATAGTGGATGGGGCCGCAGGCAACATCAAGGTAGATGACAGATGGGTGGGGGCCCTCACACTGGAACACATGGGGCACACATCACCCACACATCACCCAGCAGGTCAGAGGTTTGTGTCCATCCTAGGAGGAGGGAGAAAAGAGGAAAAAAAACAAACTGTAATAGGTAGATGTGATAATATTAGCGGATTTAGTGTGTACCTACAGCTACAACCAGTGTAAACGTGTACCTACAGCTACAACCAGTGTAAACGTGTACCTACAGCTACAACCAGTGTAAACGTGTACCTACAGCTACAACCAGTATAGCGTGTACCTACAGCTACAACCAGTGTAAACGTGTACCTACAGCTAAAACCAGTGTAAACGTGTACCTACAGCTACAACCAGTGTAAACGTGTACCTACAGCTACAACCAGTGTAAACGTGTTCCTACAGCTACAACCAGTGTAAACGTGTACCTACAGCTACAACCAGTGGCGTGTACCAACAGCTACAACCAGTGTAAACGTGTTCTTACAGCTACAACCAGTGTAAATGTGTACCTATGATCAATCAGTCTGAAATAAGTATGTTTTGAGTTTGCTTTTGAAAACTTCAAACAGTAAAAATCAATACATCAACACAAAACACAAGGTGACCATAAAACTGTGTAGTATAAATAGACATCAAAACCTACCTATCTCTATATCAAATGTGTATATCAAAAAGATTAATGAACTGTACAATACAGTACATTATATACTGAGTATATGAAAAATTTATACACAATGTCACCACTTGTCACTTGTGATGATGTCACAAAATGCCGTTGTTTCAAAAAATCTGTGGGGCAGTCATTTGGGGAAAAAGATAAAAAAGACAAACAGTTTGTGTGCCTAGTGTCAAGCCAATATTATATAACACAATATATTTTTTAAATTATTATTATACATTGTTTAAATAATATTAGTTTTCTAGTGTTTTCAGTTGAAAAGAACATGCAATCCCTTCATGGTCGCTGAAATATGTTGGTACTGCTACTGTTTCTATTTCTAGTTGTGTAGTTTTGACATACAAATGATCAATTATTGTTCCTTTTTCTGTTGTGGGAGATGTGACATACTGCATGAAGCCATTGTGGGTCATCAATGTACACACCTTAGAAGATTTAAGGATGTCATCATTAAAATCTCCCATAACAATGATGGTTTCATTTTGTAAATGTAGCCAGTCTATTAGGTTCTGTAAATTCTCTTTGAACAAAGACATGGGATATGAGGGTGGACGATAAATTACGGCTAAAATGATCTTATGTACAAGTGAATTGTAAACTAAACATTCCAACGGGAAATCAGGCACAGAGATGTGATAGGTGGTATTATCTTTACAGTAAATGCCAACTCCTCCATGTTGTTGGCTTTGCAGTGTAATCAGAGCTGGATGTTTGCTCTGTATATATGAAAGGCTACGAGGGCTACTGTGAAACGTATATCCTTTAATTTTTACTGAATGAATTGCTGAATCCACAGTTAACCATGTCTCTGTAACTGCTATGCAATCAGGAAGTAAATGTTGCGTATGTGAAGCTAAATCTAACACATGTCTTGGTAATCCCTGAACATTCATTAAAAGATTGACAAAACCTCTGTAGGTTTCCTGATTTGTGGCTCATTTTGAAGCAGGAAGGGAGGCATGGCTTGCATTGCGTTTAAGACACTGTCATTACAGTATATGGCCTTTTGGGAAAAGTCTTGAATAATTAGTCCTTCCAAACTTCTTACACGACTCAAGGCCACATAGGCTTGGCCAGCTGAAAACACTTTCTTTAGGGACACCACAGCTTTATCCACAGTTAACCCCTGAACTTTGTGAACTGTACAGGCCCATGCTAGTGAGAGGGGAAATTGACGGCGTTTTCCACCTTTACTACTAGCCCTTTCCTCTTCTGGATGTATTGGAGTTGAATGACTTAAATTTGGTGAAGGAGGTGGACATTTCTTCCGTCTCTGTGCGCCAATGTTATTGTCATCAAATCGTATATACACAGCTACAGGAAGACCATACGTAGATTCTTTAATATGTGTAACAGTGCCACATACCCCATTGACAAGACCATCTGCTACGTCTATGTTTTTGCAAAGCATGACTCTAGCGTTAACACCTAACAACAACTGTTCAGGCAAAGATGTGAGGTTTGCTTTGTTATGATGACCAAACTTTTCTTCTAATTGACCAGTTTTCTTATTGTACTCATAATCTTCTGCATTAATCTCTGTATAGTCGGGGCACGTGGCTTTGAGTTGAGAAAAGTTGTGCTGAAAGACCTGTGAATTTGTTGGGAAAATGTGTATCTGTGATGAGCTTTCACCAGTGTCACATTTTTTAACAGGTTTATATCACTTTGAAGCATAGGTGTCCCGCAGATCGTATCCTTAACCGATTCAGTAATTGTGCAAAACGGTCATCTTTTTGTCTGACAACTGTTTTTAACTCGGCAATTTTGAATAAGTTGCCCCACAAGTTAACTCCAACTTCTTCTAAGTACAGTGCTTTACCTTTAACAGGAGGTAACTGAAAAAAGTCACCAACAGCAATAATGCTAACATTTCCAAATGAAATCACCAGTTTGTTTTATTTGCCGGAGTCTACCATGAATGTATGCTAATAACTTGTGTGAAACCATAGAAATTTCATCTATTATAATTATTTGGAGGTCGAGAATTTAATACGTACTGTATTCAGTTTTTCCTCACCCAGTGGGGTATAGGGTAAGGACACATTGATTCCTATGCTAAATGCACTATGAATTGTGGATGCTTGTACATTATATGCTGCCATACCTGTGGGTGCTGTTAATAAGACACTAATATTATCTGGATGGCGACGCATTGGAGCTAACAATCTATTTGCTTCATACTGTATTGCTCTAATTAGGTGACTCTTTCCAGTGCCTGCCCCACCAGTGATAAAAACGTGTAATGGATCTGGCTTTTTACCATTGACTTTATCTAAACACCATTGACGTACTTTGTAAAAGATAGACATCTGTAATTCGTTCAAAGATCTAATTAAATCAAGACCATCCCTGCGACACATTATGTTCTGTTGATTTTCCAAATGACAAATATCTCTGTCTGTAATTGCTAAATCTGGAATATTAGGTAAGTCCTCTTCCTCGTCCTGGGGTCTGTTTTTGTGTTCTTCCTTGCATTCTAAACGCTCAAGTTCTTGAGCTGGACATAATAAGGCAAAAGCACTCTCCAGAATGTCATGACAGTTATTGTTGGCCATAATCTCTTCCAAGTTAGCTTTTTCTTTGTCAAATTTTGATCGGTTAGAATTGACAATTGACATAACGGAATGAAGAGTTCCATCAGAAAACTTCACCTTGCCCTTTTCATAAAACTGTTGAAATGACCGAATGCCAGGAGGTTTAAGCTCATCATCCAAGCGATATGGTAAAAACAACTGAAGTAAGCTTTTATAATGCAACTCTGGATTTTTTGTTTCAGAAAAGTTTGCATAGCGCACCACAGCTGGTTTGGTTCTTGTTCTTTTGTGATGAAGCCTAATGAGTTTTGGAGTTTAATAGCGTTTTTGCTTTTTTCGTTTTACTTAAAATGCGATATTCTGAACCAAATGTGGCTATACACATGTCATTAAATATGCTCTGGTTTGGTCTGTTTTTGTACCTATCAACTATACTTGTCATCCAAATGTCATCAGTGGTTGCTGTTTTTGTGACTTCACTAATAGGTTTACTTAGTTTGAAAATATTGTCACCTGTGGGAATGAATACAACTTTTCTAGAGCATTCTTTCAGGTGCATATTTGTTAATCTATATACAGCTTCTTGTGCTGAGACGTCACGGTTATGTAGGTACACTTGGCCTAGTTTTTCATAGCTTCCTTAGCATGTAAATTTCCATGTTTTGTTGCCTCTTTGTGAGCATTATTCAGCAGTAAGCCCACCTCCGCTCTTGCTTGTTTATGTATTTGCAAATGTATACTATGCACTGATACATGTCCACAATAAACTGAATGTCCATATTTGCATTCCAACACTTTAACAAGAATTTGTTGTATGGATTGATCCAAACTGCATTAATGTCCCTTTTAAAACAATTTCTGTCCTTCCTCCTAGCTGTTTGTATGCCTTTTCATAAGTTTCTTGATTAATGCCAACACTTGCAAACAAACTGTGGACACTGTCATGGGGATTGTTCTCATCTATAAGTGCTTTTTTTATGTCAGTCATAATGGCAGTAGCACGCTCTGGTGTCATGTAGTTTTGTTGATCCTGTAGACATATACACTTCACATTCGCGTTAATTTGGACGTCCATTTGCATTCAAGCATTTGTTGTCAGCATGACATTTGGGGCATTTTGGTTTTGGCTGGACTTTCTTAATAAATGTTCGAACAGACACAGGGCGAGGAAAATTGAAACGACAAACTGTTTGTTTTTTTTTGCATGTTTTCGAATGACGCTTTGAATGTTGTTGTACAGAACTAACAATATCCAGTAAGTCCTTATCATTTGTGGGTAATTCACATGTAATGTATTTGTCAATAAACATAACTACATCTTCATCTGGGCTTTTATCTATTGTAGGAGCATCTTCAATCCAAAACAAACAGTGAATATGGGGGGAACCACGCTGTTGAAATTCTACACAATAGAAATAGTCTGTAATCTTGCCAATTGGTTGTAATGGAGACATCAGAACTTCCCTTAAAAATACATGCCAGCGGAAATCAAACATGCGAGCTGCAGCCACGGGATTATTACGCAGCAAGTCACATCTATGTGCATAATCCAAACTCTCAGCAGTTTCTGTCCTGCCTGCCTGTTTCAAAATTGTACCTAAAAGATTGGACCATCTTAAATCTGCGCTACTATAACTTTGAAACCAGTCTGCTTTACCATTAACTCTTAAACAAGCCATCAAATCTTTTTGTGCTGCTTGCCAAAATGCTGGGGTTCCTCTAATTGGCTGCAAAAATCGATATCCGTCATCCACATGCACCATGTCCTTCAAGGTTTCAACATTATCACTTTTATTTTTTTGTAGTGTACCACCTGTTTGCCCTTTACGTAAAGCTATTGAAACTTTGGAAACAACCTGCTCCACTTCTGACATGTATTGAGCAAAAAAAATGAACTCAATATTATTAGCAAACCTACCATCAGCATTTAAGATTCGGTTATTAAAATAACGAGACAAAGTCAAGCGCTGCTTCCTAAGCGTATGGAAAGTATTGCATCCTTTCGGAAACAGAACTGGGAAAGACTTTGCTTACTGGATTATTTCCTTCTGCGGAGGCTAAATTCAATATGTCTTCAAAATACTGATCTAATGTTTCTTGCCCAATATCTACTGGCATCAAACATGTGTCTTGAAAAATGCAGTGCTGCTGCTGATCATGCAAAAGGTCTTCTTCAACCTCTTCAGACACTTCACCCTTTTTAGCATTATCTTCCTCTAACTGCCTCTCCTGCTCCTTAGAAAACTCATTTATCCATTCTTCATTAAAGTCAATGTCTTTGTAATATGGATTATTTTCCTTTAAATATGCAAGTGTATGTGCTTTGTGTCTACAAACTGGTATTCATAGTGCCCTTTATAAGTGAGTTTACGCTTTAGTTTAATACGTACTAGTGAACCATCCATGTTAGAATGTGGCAGCAAATTAGTTGTCTGAACAACATTAGCAGGGACGCATGTTACAGGCCCATGAACACCATTCTGCCCACCTTTAGGCAACGCCAACATCTTCATGAAAGGAATATTACGAGCAATCAGGTGCTGTTCTAAGCTATTCAAACGAGCCAAGACATTTGGAATTGGATCCAATTCTAAGTCATTACCTGTCCATTCAGATGGGACCTGGCCTCGTTAATTTTATAATGGCAGGTAAAACAAATCCATAGCTGACCTCTTGCTGCTTTTAACAGACACGGCATACTACATTGTGCGTTACAAATATGAAGATATTTTTCAGAAATGCATTTTTCAGCTGCTAATGCCGCTTTGTGGTGGGATTTTATATTTGTCTTTTATACAAGCTAAAACTTGTTTTTAAACAGCAAGCGATTACACACTGAACAAATAAATTCTGGACCCTCTTTATTGTATTAAGGAAGCGCTCCATAATAAAAAGAAAACTGCTCTGCCTGTTTTTGTAATAGTTGCCTCTTCATTTTGTTTTTTGCTAGAACAGTAGCCCTATATTTACTGTCTGTCTTGTATTTATTTTTCTCAAAGGCATTAAGTTTGTCTTTATAGTCCAGATTTGTCTTGTATTTATTTTTCTCAAAGGCATTAAGTTTGTCTTTATAGTCCAGATTTGTCTTGTATTTTTCTCAAAGGCATTAAGTTTCTCTTTATAGTCCAGATTTGTCTTGTATTTATTTTTCTCAAAGGCATTAAGTTTCTTTTTATAGTCCAGATTTGTCTTGTATTTATTTTTCTGAAATTCATTTAGTTTCTCTTTATAGTCCAGATTTGTCTTGTATTTATTTTTCTCAAATTCATTTAGTTTCTCTTTATAGTCCAGATTTGTCCTGTATTTATTTTTCTCAAAGGCATTAAGTTTCTTTTTATAGTCCAGATTTGTCTTGTATTTGTTTTTCTGAAAAGCATTAAGTTTCTCTTTATAGTCCAGATTTGTCTTGTATTTATTTTTCTCAAAGGCATTAAGTTTCTTTTTATAGTCCAGATTTGTCTTGTATTTGTTTTTCTGAAAAGCATTAATTTTATTTTATTTAACCTTTATTTAACCTTTATTTAACCAGGATAGTCCCACTGAGATTACAAATCTCTTTTGCAGGGGAGTCCTGGCCCCATGTGTGTTTGGGGGGGGAATATTGTACATGTTTTTGGTGGTAGGGGAAACCGGAGTACCCGGAGGAAACCTACGCAGACACAGGGAGAACATGCAAACTCCACACAGAAAGGCCCTGCCCTGGATGGGAATCGAACCCAGGACCTTCTTGCTGTGAGGCAGGAGCGCTAACCACTTTGCCACTGTGCCGCCAAATTTTTAGTTTGTTGTAGGCAAATAAAACTTGGTACACACATCCACCATGGGCGTATGAACAAAAAAGCCAATGGGGACCACACCCTATCACACACAGGAAGGCGGCCATTTTGAATTGAAAATGTGAAACGACTTAAAATACACCTCTTTTTTAAAAGTACACAGAAAAAAGCTGCTTCATTCCACAGACACCAAACTTGGGCAAAATGAGCTAAACACATGTATGTAAATGAGACAAGTGTTTTTCTAGACTTTTTGCTCGAGTTATATTTTTTTAATTATAATTCGTATATATTTTTTATTATAATTTTTCTGTAAATGATCCTCAATTTAACCCAGTAAACAAACAACTAAAAGTCATTTTTATTGGTCCCAGACTTCAAGCCTGGCAAAAATGTGTATTTGAAGTCCCCAAAAAAATACGAAAAATGACTCAGTGGCGCCCCTAGAAAAGTCAAAATACATTGGGCCTATGGAAAGTGAAAGTAACTTTTTCCAACGTAGAAAATGAAACTTGGTATATCCATAGGACACCTCAGGGCAAACAGAAAAGTCAATGACAGTCACACCCTAAACTCAACAGGAAGTCCGCCATGTGGGGTGAAACGCGCCACTAAAATCGCACTTTGGGCAGAAAGATGCAAATCATTGTGTTTTAATCTAAATGGCCCCAAATTTGGTGAGTATCATCTAGACATGTGCCAACCAAAGTTGTGACTTTGTTGTTGATATCTTATCGGTATGGGTGTGGCAAGCCTGTAACGAGGTGGCCATTTTTGTGAAAATAAAACGCCTTTATCCTCTCAAACGCCTTCTCGGATCGAGTTGGACCCAAAAGGCGCTTGTGCACATTCATGACCTGAACAAAAATATGTAAATAAAAGGGTTATCTTTAGAAATGGCTCTCCAGCGCCCCTACAAACTTATAATGGGACCTAAGAATTTAGTTTGTCATAGAGACATAAAATTTGGTACACACATCTCTTATGTCATGACGAGCATAAAAGCCAATGACAACCACCCCCTATCTATAAATGTGTTGCCATAGCAACGTCCCAAAAATGTGGAAAAACTTAATGGGAAGTGAAATTTTTTGTTTGTCGTAGGCAAATGAAACTTGGTACACACATCCACCATGGGCTTATGAACAAAAAAGCCAATGGGGACCACACCCTATCACACACGGGAAGGCGGCCATTTTAAATTGAAGATGTGAACCGACTTAGAATACAACCTCTCTTTTAAAAAACAACAGAAAATAGCTGCTTCATTCCACAGACACCAAACTTGGGCAGAATGAGCTAAACACATGTATGTAAAATAGACAGGCGTTTTTCTTGTCGTTTATGCTCGAGTTATATTTTTTTATTATAATTTGGTATATTTTTTTTTTATGATAATTTGCCAGGATCCTTCCTTTAGAGGAGGCCCCTCCAGAGCCAAGACTAGAGTCTTAGAAAACTCCTCAGAATCCTTTGGAACTTGTAAACTTGTACTTTTAGACAAGTAATATTTACATTTTGCCATTTTAAACAGGGGGGTGTAGCGATGCCTGAGTCATCTCAAATCTCCAGCCAGTACTTTGTTTTTCTAGCCTTAGGTTAAGCATAATCTATTATTTGCAAGCAGTAGCACAGGCCCGGTTATTTGAAGAAATAACGAATTGCAATTGTCCACAGGACTGCTGCATACTGGATGTTTTTCCCTTTTCACACCATTCTTGGTAAACCCTAGAAATGGCTGTGCGTGAAAATCCCAGTAACTGAGCAGATTGTGAAATACTCAGACCGGCCTGTCTGGCACCAACAACCATGCCACACTCAAAAATGCGTAAATCACCTTTCTTTCCCATTCTGATTTGGAGTTAAGGAGATTGTCTTGAACTAGACCACACCCCTAAATGCATTGAAGCAACTGCCATGTGATTGGTTGATTAATGAGAAATTGAACTGCTGTTCCTAATAATCCTTTAAATATATATATATAATGTCAATTTATATATAATGTCTTTGGCACCTACTTGTCACCTATTTAGAAATGTTTAAAAGAATTTCATTCAGTGATATCTATGCACAATGAAGAACATTTGATGTTAAGTGCTTTTTAATAAAGAGTACAAAAAACAGATTGAGTCTTAAGATAACCTTTTTATTGAGCAACTTGAATGCCTTGTAAAATGTTACATATCTAAATAAATGAAACGTGTAACAGTCATATACAGAAAAAACAAAAAACATGGCTATCTTTTAATAAGACTAATTAGTGAAATAGAGGTGTTGAAGCTCCTGACGACGTCACACAATGCCAGCAGTTTAAAAGAAATGGTCCAGAGTGCATGGTCATGTGTTAATAAATGTACTCATTAACAAATCTAAAAATGCATTTTTTAAATTGAGAGTTTATTAGCTATAATCAAAAGTTTTTGAAAAGCGTGACAGTCAAGACAAGACAAGACATTTATTTTTGTATAGCCCAATATCACAACAACAGTCGCCTCAAAGGGCTTAACAGACTGCACTAGACAACATCCCCTGTCCTTAGACCCTCCATCAGGGTAAGGAAAAACTCCAAAAACCCAGCCGGGAAAAAAGAGAAACCTCAGGGAGAACCACAGAAGGAGGGATCCACTCCCAGGACGGACAGGCCGTGCAGGAATGTGTCCAGGACAGTTGAAAAATACATAGAAATACACAAACATTTTCACAAATAAAAATATTTATATTGGCAGTGTCCAGTGTCCACTCTGAGTGTGCAATAGTGGATGGGGCCGCAGGCAACATCAAGGTAGATGACAGATGGGTGGGGGCCCTCACACTGGAACACAGGCGCGGGGGGGGGGCACACATCACCCACACATCACCCAGCAGGTCAGAGGTTTGTGTCCATCCTAGGAGGAGGGAGAAAAGAGGAAAAAAAACAAACTGTAATAGGTAGATGTGATAATATTAGCGGATTTAGTGTGTACCTACAGCTACAACCAGTGTAAACGTGTACCTACAGCTACAACCAGTGTAAACGTGTACCTACAGCTACAACCAGTGTAAACGTGTACCAACAGCTACAACCAGTGTAAACGTGTTCTTACAGCTACAACCAGTGTAAATGTGTACCTATGATCAATCAGTCTGAAATAAGTATGTTTTGAGTTTGCTTTTGAAAACTTCAAACAGTAAAAATCAATACATCAACACAAAACACAAGGTGACCATAAAACTGTGTAATATAAATAGACATCAAAACCTACCTATCTCTATATCAAATGTGTATATCAAAAAGATTAATGAACTGTACAATACAGTACATTATATACTGAGTATATGAAAAAATTTATACACAATGTCACCACTTGTCACTTGTGATGATGTCACAAAATGCCATTGTTTCAAAAAATCTGTGAGGCAGTCATTTGAAAAGATAAAAAAGACAAACAGTTTGTGTGCCTAGTGTCAAGCCAATATTATATAACACAATATATTTTTTAAATTATTATTATACATTGTTTAAATAATATTAGTTTTCTAGTGTTTTCAGTTGAAAAGAACATGCAATCCCTTCATGGTCGCTGAAATATGTTGGTACTGCTACTGTTTCTATTTCTAGTTGTGTAGTTTTGACATACAAATGATCAATTATTGTTCCTTTTTCTGTTGTGGGAGATGTGACATACTGCATGAAGCCATTGTGGGTCATCAATGTACACACCTTAGAAGATTTAAGGATGTCATCATTAAAATCTCCCATAACAATGATGGTTTCATTTTGTAAATGTAGCCAGTCTATTAGGTTCTGTAAATTCTCTTTGAACAAAGACATGGGATATGAGGGTGGACGATAAATTACGGCTAAAATGATCTTATGTACAAGTGAATTGTAAACTAAACATTCCAACGGGAAATCAGGCACAGAGATGTGATAGGTGGTATTATCTTTACAGTAAATGCCAACTCCTCCATGTTGTTGGCTTTGCAGTGTAATCAGAGCTGGATGTTTGCTCTGTATATATGAAAGGCTACGAGGGCTACTGTGAAACGTATATCCTTTAATTTTCACTGAATGAATTGCTGAATCCACAGTTAACCATGTCTCTGTAACTGCTATGCAGTCAGGAAGTAAATGCTGCGTATGTGAAGCTAAATCTAACACATGTCTTGGTAATCCCTGAACATTCATTAAAAGATTGACAAAACCTCTGTAGGTTTCCTGATTTGTGGCTCATTTTGAAGCAGGAAGGGAGGCATGGCTTGCATTGCATTTAAGACACTGTCATTACAGTATATGGCCTTTTGGGAAAAGTCTTGAATAATTAGTCCTTCCAAACTTCTTACACGACTCAAGGCCACATAGGCTTGGCCAGCTGAAAACACTTTCTTTAGGGACACCACAGCTTTATCCACAGTTAACCCCTGAACTTTGTGAACTGTACAGGCCCATGCTAGTGAGAGGGGAAATTGACGTGGCGTTTTCCACCTTTACTACTAGCCCTTTCCTCTTCTGGATGTATTGGAGTTGAATGACTTAAATTTGGTGAAGGAGGTGGACATTTCTTCCGTCTCTGTGCGCCAATGTTATTGTCATCAAATCGTATATACACAGCTACAGGAAGACCATACGTAGATTCTTTAATATGTGTAACAGTGCCACATACCCCATTGACAAGACCATCTGCTACGTCTATGTTTTTGCAAAGCATGACTCTAGCGTTAACACCTAACAACAACTGTTCAGGCAAAGATGTGAGGTTTGCTTTGTTATGATGACCAAACTTTTCTTCTAATTGACCAGTTTTCTTATTGTACTCATAATCTTCTGCATTAATCTCTGTATAGTCGGGGCACGTGGCTTTGAGTTGAGAAAAGTTGTGCTGAAAGACCTGTGAATTTGTTGGGAAAATGTGTATCTGTGATGAGCTTTCACCAGTGTCACATTTTTTTAACAGGTTTATATCACTTTGAAGCATAGGTGTCCCCGCAGATCGTATCCTTAACCGATTCAGTAATTGTGCAAAACGGTCATCTTTTTGTCTGACAACTGTTTTTAACTCGGCAATTTTGAATAAGTTGCCCCACAAGTTAACTCCAACTTCTTCTAAGTACAGTGCTTTACCTTTAACAGGAGGTAACTGAAAAAAGTCACCAACAGCAATAATGCTAACATTTCCAAATGGGGCGAAATCACCAGTTTGTTTTATTTGCGGAGTCTACCATGAATGTATGCTAATAACTTGTGTGAAACCATAGAAATTTCATCTATTATAATTATTTGGAGGTCGCAGAATTTAATACGTACTGTATTCAGTTTTTCCTCACCCAGTGGGGTATAGGGTAAGGACACATTGATTCCTATGCTAAATGCACTATGAATTGTGGATGCTTGTACATTATATGCTGCCATACCTGTGGGTGCTGTTAATAAGACACTAATATTATCTGGATGGCGACGCATTGAGCTAACAATCTATTTGCTTCATACTGTATTGCTCTAATTAGGTGACTCTTTCCAGTACCTGCCCCACCAGTGATAAAAACGTGTAATGGATCTGGCTTTTACCATTGACTTTATCTAAACACCATTGACGTACTTTGTAAAAGATAGACATCTGTAATTCGTTCAAAGATCTAATTAAATCAAGACCATCCCTGCGACACATTATGTTCTGTTGATTTTCCAAATGACAAATATCTCTGTCTGTAATTGCTAAATCTGGAATATTAGGTAAGTCCTCTTCCTCGTCCTGGGGTCTGTTTTTGTGTTCTTCCTTGCATTCTAAACGCTTCAAGTTCTTGAGCTGGACATAATAAGGCAAAAGCACTCTCCAGAATGTCATGACAGTTATTGTTGGCCATAATCTCTTCCAAGTTAGCTTTTTCTTTGTCAAATTTTGATCGGTTAGAATTGACAATTGACATAACGGAATGAAGAGTTCCATCAGAAAACTTCACCTTGCCCTTTTCATAAAACTGTTGAAATGACCGAATGCCAGGAGGTTTAAGCTCATCATCCAAGCGATATGGTAAAAACAACTGAAGTAAGCTTTTATAATGCAACTCTGGATTTTTTGTTTCAGAAAAGTTTGCATAGCGCACCACAGCTGGTTTGGTTCTTGTTCTTTTGTGATGAAGCCTAATGAGTTTTGGAGTTTAATAGCGTTTTGCTTTTTTCGTTTTACTTAAAATGCGATATTCTGAACCAAATGTGGCTATACACATGTCATTAAATATTCTCTGGTTTGGTCTGTTTTTGTACCTATCAACTATACTTGTCATCCAAATGTCATCAGTGGTTGCTGTTTTTGTGACTTCACTAATAGGTTTACTTAGTTTGAAAATATTGTCACCTGTGGAATGAATACAACTTTTCTAGAGCATTCTTTCAGGTGCATATTTGTTAATCTATATACAGCTTCTTGTGCTGAGACGTCACGGTTATGTAGGTACACTTGGCCTAGTTTTTTCATAGCTTCCTTAGCATGTAAATTTCCATGTTTTGTTGCCTCTTTGTGAGCATTATTCAGCAGTAAGCCCACCTCCGCTCTTGCTTGTTTATGTATTTGCAAATGTATACTATGCACTGATACATGTCCACAATAAACTGAATGTCCATATTTGCATTCCAACACTTTAACAAGAATTTGTTGTATGGATTGATCCAAACTGCATTAATGTCCCTTTAAAACAATTTCTGTCCTTCCTCTAGCTGTTTGTATGCCTTTTCATAAGTTTCTTGATTAATGCCAACACTTGCAAACAAACTGTGGACACTGTCATGGGGATTGTTCTCATCTATAAGTGCTTTTTTTATGTCAGTCATAATGGCAGTAGCACGCTCTGGTGTCATGTAGTTTTGTTGATCCTGTAGACATATACACTTCACATTCGCGTTAATTTGGACGTCATTTGCATTCAAGCATTTGTTGTCAGCATGACATTTGGGGCATTTTGGTTTTGGCTGGACTTTCTTAATAAATGTTCGAACAGACACAGGGCGAGGAAAATTGAAACGACAAACTGTTTGTTTTTTTGCATGTTTTGAATGACGCTTTGAATGTTGTTGTACAGAACTAACAATATCCAGTAAGTCCTTATCATTTGTGGGTAATTCACATGTAATGTATTTGTCAATAAACATAACTACATCTTCATCTGGGCTTTTATCTATTGTAGGAGCATCTTCAATCCAAAACAAACAGTGAATATGGGGGGAACCACGCTGTTGAAATTCTACACGATAGAAATAGTCTGTAATCTTGCCAATTGGTTGTAATGGAGACATCAGAACTTCCCTTAAAAATACATGCCAGCGGAAATCAAACATGCGAGCTGCAGCCACGGGATTATTACGCAGCAAGTCACATCTATGTGCATAATCCAAACTCTCAGCAGTTTCTGTCCTGCCTGCCTGTTTCAAAATTGTACCTAAAAGATTGGACCATCTTAAATCTGCGCTACTATAACTTTGAAACCAGTCTGCTTTACCATTAACTCTTAAACAAGCCATCAAATCTTTTTGTGCTGCTTGCCAAAATGCTGGGGTTCCTCTAATTGGCTGCAAAAATCGATATCCGTCATCCACATGCACCATGTCCTTCAAGGTTTCAACATTATCACTTTTATTTTTTTGTAGTGTACCACCTGTTTGCCCTTTACGTAAAGCTATTGAAACTTTGGAAACAACCTGCTCCACTTCTGACATGTATTGAGCAAAAAAAATGAACTCAATATTATTAGCAAACCTACCATCAGCATTTAAGATTCGGTTATTAAAATAACGAGACAATGTCAAGCGCTGCTTCCTAAGCGTATGGAAAGTATTGCATCCTTTCGAAACAGAACTGGGAAAGACTTTGCTTCATTGTCTTTCTCAGACAGCATCTTTACTGGATTATTTCCTTCTGCGGAGGCTAAATTCAATATGTCTTCAAAATACTGATCTAATGTTTCTTGCCCAATATCTACTGGCATCAAACATGTGTCTTGAAAAATGCAGTGCTGCTGCTGATCATGCAAAAGGTCTTCTTCAACCTCTTCAGACACTTCACCCTTTTAGCATTATCTTCCTCTAACTGCCTCTCCTGCTCCTTAGAAAACTCATTTATCCATTCTTCATTAAAGTCAATGTCTTTGTAATATGGATTATTTTCCTTTAAATATGCAAGTGCTTCTCGTATGTGCTTTGTGTCTACAAACTGGTATTCATAGTGCCCTTTATAAGTGAGTTTACGCTTTAGTTTAATACGTACTAGTGAACCATCCATGTTAGAATGTGGCAGCAAATTAGTTGTCTGAACAACATTAGCAGGGACGCATGTTACAGGCCCATGAACACCATTCTGCCCACCTTTAGGCAACGCCAACATCTTCATGAAAGGAATATTACGAGCAATCAGGTGCTGTTCTAAGCTATTCAAACGAGCCAAGACATTTGGAATTGGATCCAATTCTAAGTCATTACCTGTCCATTCAGATGGGACCTGGCCTCGTTTAATTTTATAATGGCAGGTAAAACAAATCCATAGCTGACCTCTTGCTGCTTTTAACAGACACGGCATACTACATTGTGTTACAAATATGAAGGTATTTTTCAGAAATGCATTTTTCAGCTGCTAATGCCGTTTGTGGTGGGATTTTATATTTGTCTTTTATACAAGCTAAAACTTGTTTTTTAAACAGCAAGCGATTACACACTGAACAAATAAATTCTGGACCCTCTTTATTGTATTAAGGAAGCGCTCCATAATAAAAGAAAACTGCTCTGCCTGTTTTTGTAATAGTTGCCTCTTCATTTTGTTTTTTGCTAGAACAGTAGCCCTATATTTACTGTCTGTCTTGTATTTATTTTTCTCAAAGGCATTAAGTTTGTCTTTATAGTCCAGATTTGTCTTGTATTTATTTTTCTCAAAGGCATTAAGTTTCTCTTTATAGTCCAGATTTGTCTTGTATTTATTTTTCTCAAAGGCATTAAGTTTCTTTTTATAGTCCAGATTTGTCTTGTATTTATTTTTTATTTATTTTTCTCAAATTCATTTAGTTTCTCTTTATAGTCCAGATTTGTCTTGTATTTATTTTTCTCAAATTCATTAAGTTTCTCTTTATAGTCCAGATTTGTCTTGTATTTATTTTTCTCAAAGGCATTAAGTTTCTTTTTATAGTCCAGATTTGTCTTGTATTTATTTTTCTGAAAGGCATTAAGTTTCACTTTATAGTCCAGATTTGTCCTGTATTTATTTTTCTCAAAGCATTAAGTTACTTTTTTATAGTCCAGATTTGTCTTGTATATTTATTTTTCTGAAAGGCATTAAGTTTCTCTTTATAGTCCAGATTTGTCTTGTATTTATTTTTCTGAAAGGCATTAAGTTTCTCTTTATAGTCCAGATTTGTCTTGTATTTATTTTTCTCAAAGGCATTTAGTTTCTCTTTATAGTCCAGATTTGTCTTGTATTTATTTTTCTGAAAGGCATTAAGTTTCTCTTTATAGTCCAGATTTGTCTTGTATTTATTTTTCTGAAATTCATTAAGTTTCTCTTTATAGTCCAGATTTGTCTTGTATTTATTTTTCACAAATTCATTTAGTTTCTCTTTATAGTCCAGATTTGTCTTGTATTTATTTTTCACAAATTCATTTAGTTTCTCTTTATAGTCCAGATTTGTCTTGTATTTATTTTTCTGAAAAGCATTAAGTTTCTCTTTATAGTCCAGATTTGTCTTGTATTTATTTTTCTCACAATTTTTTATTTTTTCCCTATGCACCGTGTTTGTTCTGTATTTATCTTTATTTGAGGCTTTAAGTCTTTGTCTGTACAATAAGTCATTCCTATATTTACTCCTACAGAGTTCCTTTTTTTGTCTAAATAGCATGTCCTCCTTATATTTTTTTATACCCATAATTTTACATTTCTGTCTAAATAACAGCTCTTTTTGGTATTTTTCTTTTTTTGGCTTTGATCTTTTACACTGAATGTATTTGGATTGAACAGTGCTTTTTTCTTGAGGTTCTTTTTGTGCACTTGTTTTAGATCGTTGGAATATAGGAATCTGAATAACCTTGGCCCTGGTTTTGTATGCTTGTGCTTCAGTCATTTGGCAATACCCATAACACTCGTTTTCTTGGACTTTAACACAAAGGACATTCTCATAATGGGTTCCAAAACGATTTTCGATGTAAATCTTGATTACACAAAGGTGTCTTTGTGCATTTATATTTAAGCCACCTATTTAGATGAAATGTATATATATCTACTCCTAAATAATCTGCAGCAGCGTGGATTTCCATTTCTGTGGCCCATGTGTTTACATATCTCATTTTGTACTTGTTGATATACTCTGCAACGGTTAGGTTTTGGTCTTCAACTCGTAAGTAGCTTTTATATTTTATAGGATTTTTTTCCAACTCTTTAACAACACCTAATCTTATTTTTCTATGATGTTTTTGTGTGCCACTCACAGCTTGAGAAATGGCACGGAAGAAACAGTTGCCATCACCGACAATGCTTTCATTGTGGCATGGCACTCCTGCATCACCAGTGTCTACTGATTCTGGAACATTGTATCTTTCAAAAGCCACATTAATCTGCGTACATATAGCTTTGCAAACATTGTCATTCAGAGGAATAAACTGATATGGCCGCCTTTCCTCACTAACAATTGTAAGTTCGGAAGAATCATATAGTTTGACTCGTTGTACTTTGTGGTTACCCTTGGCAATTATACATTCTGTGTTTAATACACCAACGGCTCTGGCACGCTGACCACTTCGCTTCTGTACAGATTCCTGTGACTCCAACAACACACATGGATTGTCACCATCACCCGTGCAGGACTTTCCTCTACAATCACACAGTCATTTTCACATGACTGTGCCGATGCACACTCAATGTCACTCTCAGTTAAAGACATGTCTTGGTAGACAGGACTTTCCTCTACAACAATACAGTCATTGTCACATGGTCTATCATCAACCTTCAGTTGTATCTGCACTGGCACAGCAGACGATGCGCATTTTACACTCACTGACACTCTGTTTAGTTCAAATGTCTTATTTGAGGGACCAAACCCTGCTGCCAACTTGTGAAGGTGCCTGTAAACCTCACCAAGGCTATTAAAGTAGAGCACAACACTTGTTCCATTAGCGCCTAACATTCCTGAAGCACTGCGTGCATGAGAATCCACAATAGCGAACAAACCTCTTTCAGAAATAATGGCACATGTCTTTTAAACATAGTGAATAGACACATGCCGTCTCCGTCTAGATTATCCTCAAGTGCACTCATCAAAGTAACATAACAAAGGTTTCGCTTTTCAACTCGGCTTACTGTATAGAGACGACCCATAACACTGTCAATGTTAAAACTAAATGTTTGACCAAACAAATCCTCCTCAGGCTTGAAATCCCAAGATCCCAACAACTCCTCTCACTGAGACTAGGTCTTTTTGCTGTATAAGGCATCACCTTCTAATAGTACCGTGTTTAAATCTTCCTGTGTCCATGAAAACACACTACACAGCTGAGAATGTCTAATGATCGCTGACATGGCCATGGCCATACATTGTAATCCTGGATATTTAAACAAACCATGTCCCTGATGGAATGAGCCACTAATGTTTTTAGGGCATGGGAACTTAGCTTTGTTGTCTTCATCCAAGACATGCTCAGTTCTGTCAACGGGCGGGATGCTTTCAGAGCGAAGACGCTTCTTGGGCACCTATATGCACAAAAAGACAATAAGTTTGGCTATCACTTCAAAATACCCTGATTTTAACCCCATATGTACTTGCATTTTTTTTTCATGACATATGTCACTTTTTCATATATAAAAATAACTTTATGACCAACCTCATCATTTCCCACTCTGTCCAAATCCACATCATTGGTTTGTGAGCCTCCCAATGTCACCTCCAAAGCATCGGCCTTCATCTATATAAAGCAAGATGTAGTAATAAGTCATCTCTGGTACATTTCTTAGAACACCAAACAAAACCTGCTGTTTGTATCAACTAAGGAGAAACAATGTATTTATTATTATTATTATAATATTTGTTTTTATTGTGTTACTCACTTATCATACTATCTTAATTTTCAATACCTGTTTTGAATGTCTTCTACGTGTCGCAACCACTTTTCGCATCCAGAATCTGAAACCTGTAGTGCAAAAACATTATGACTTTCAACAGATTATTATATTTGACGATAATAACTAGAAGATGTCACCACCAACAATAACTGTACCTTCTTTCCAGCTGGACAAATTGCCGGTATGCCGCACAAAACAGGATTTGACGATTCTTCTGTGTCAGTTGTGGCCAAAACATGAAACTGACCAGGGGAAAGCGGGATGGAGCACACAGACTGCACCTTCAAAATTGAACAACAACTGATTAATACTGTTAGAAATGTCAAATCTACTTTCACTGTAAGAGTTAACAAACCTCCTCAACATCAAACTTGCGTTTGAGTCCCAAGCGTGCAACCTTGACATCTTTTGCTTGGTTGGCCTAATAGACAAGATACATGTCATTAACAATGAAATGTGAACAAGTAACAAAAAAACACTTAACATACAGGGAGTACTTTCTTACCTTTCCCTTTCGTTCAACAACATTCCATTTAAATGGGTCAGATGCACAAGAAGTTGACTGAAGAGCCTTCAATGAAATACGCCTGAGAACTACCACAGGAAACTTCGGCAGAAGCACAGGGTTTGGACAAGTTGCAGCACTCTGCCTGGTGGTACGTGCAGTGGGAGGGGCACTGGTGGCAGGAGAGGAGGATGGCTCTGATCTAGAGGGTGAGGAGCAGGAGGTTCGCTTTGGTCAGTGGGATCTGCAGCAGCCCTCAAGAGCGCTCAGCTAAGATGCTCATGCCCTCGTTGTCACTGAGATGTACCTGCATTATAGGAAATGCCACTTTAACATACATTCTCTCTTACTTGAATTTCATGTTTCAAGCATAACATGTATTTATAGCATAGACAAAAGTGCTCTACTTACACCATCGTAAATCCACAGCCTCTTATTCTCCACAGGAAACAGGTCAACACAAGAGATGTACTCCACACCTACAAAAATACCATATTTTAGATCTTTGCATTTATGCCCAGACACTGACAGCTGATTATTACCAATAATAATGCATACCTTTTCCTTTGCCACTCCCTGGTAGATCTGCCGCAGCTGGTCCTGATGTGCTTGATTCACCCCAAGCCTGGGAGGAAAGTCTACCACAGACACCTGTAAAAAAAATGTACAGTTAGACTTAACACACAAACAGGCATTTTCTTCACAAACTTGCCTCACTTCACATACATTCCAATTCTGATTGATAAAGTATGGAACATACCTTCTTCCATCGACTGAGGAGGGTAGACAGAAGCTTTGCAAACTGGTCTCCAGACCGTGTCACATTCCTGTAGTTGAGGTTATTGCCGGGAGCAATGACCACACACTTTGCCACTGGTTGATTCACAATCAAATGTCTGGCCTCCATCTCCAGGTGATATGCTGTTCCTCCAGAGATTGCACAGAAACCAAAGGAAACGGAAGGCAATGACAATGGAACATATCCATCCACAACAGCTCTGAGATGGGAGTCACCCAGGACCAAAACGCACTGAAACAAAAGGGCAAAAGCATGTTGTTAATATTAACTGCCTATAAACTGTAAACACTACATAACAGGAAAATATGCATCACTAACACACCTTTTTATTGGTTGACTCGCATGGAATGAGAACTTTGTAGTTCTTCTTAGTGTGAGGAGACATCTTCCATGGGTGTATGGTATGCCGAGATCCAGTGCCATGGATGTCTGCACATTACAAACAAACTACATGAGACCTCTCTTATACATACTAACACAGACATTCTGTACACCAAAATGCATAATAAATATTAACCATGATACATGGAGAGTATTACCTTGAGAGGAACGCTTGGCCACTCTGGTCTTAGGAGCCACAGATTTCACGAAAGAGGTCATCTAATAATTACAAATATAAAAGATTATGTTGTGCTGCCATCAACACTAAAGTCTGCTTCTCATTTACACTTGAAACTGCGAATAACAACCCAAATTCACACTGTCTCTGACACAGAACTTTTGGTTTTCCTTTGTCGCCATGACAACTTCTGCAAATTAGAAAAACGCAGACAAGAATATAGTTCGAGTAGTAGTCTAATAGTTGATGGGTAGGAATGTACAAAACCCAAATGCATTGAAAAGAAGTTTTCCATTTTTATAGGATTCTTTATAAATCCTCCTACTCGGAACAAGATGCCTCATCTTTTTTTGATAATATTAACAGTTTTATTCCTGTTATTGATGAAAATTTTAAAGAAGTTTGTGATGAGGAACTAAGAATTAAAGAATTTGATTATGTTATAAAAAAATGGCATCTGATCGGTCACCAGGTTCAGACGGTATTACATCTAACTTTTATCAACACTTTTGGGAAGACTTAAAACACCTATTGTTTCAGGCTATAAATGAATGTATTAATAATAAAGAATTGATGCAAACTATGAAACAAGGAATAATAAAATTAATTCCAAAACTGGCAAAGATAAGAAAATATTAAGCAATCTAAGACCTATTACACTGTTGAATACAGACGACAAGGTTCTAACAACAGTTTTGGCAGTAAGATTAAAAATGGGTATATCTAAATTAATCAGCCCAACACAATCAGGTTTTCTTAAAGAAAGATCCATCCATAATAATATCCGCCTGGTCCTACATCTTATTGATTATAATTATTTAATTAAGGAAGATGGAATTATCTTTTTGGATTTCCATAAAGCATTCGACTCAGTGGAACATATGTTTATTATTAACACACTGAGACACTTTGGCTTTGGAAATAAGTTTCTTGATATGATCACTATGTTGCATAAGGACATTAATACTTGTGTTTCCCTCTCAGAAGGTACATGTCATATATTTAAGGTTGAATGAGGAATAAGACAGGGCTGTAGCATTTCTCCTCTTCTATTCATTGCAGTGACTGAACTACTAGCAATGGCGGTTAAATATTCTAATATTAAAGGTTTACAAATAAACAACTACAAGTTACTCATGAGTCAGCTCGCTGACGATACAACTCTGTTTTCACAAAATAAGGAAGAAATACCAGTGGCTGTAAAAGTAATAGAGTGGTTTTCACTAGCATCGGGTCTATATCTGAATCTGAGTAAATGTGAACTGATGAGCATTCGTAGCTGCTCTGAATCCTCACTATTTAATATACCGGTCAAAAATGACATTAGATATCTAGGTATTTGGATTACCAAATCATCAGATACAAATGAAAAAACGAATATCCAAGATAATATTGATACATGTAGAAAAACATTAAACAGTTGGCTACAAAGACATTTAACATTATTTGGAAGAACGATGTTGACTAAGATTGAATCTATTTCCAGACTGATATATCCATCCTACTCTCTTGCTATTTCTCCAAAGTTACTTAAAGAAATCAATACAATAAATTTTAATTTTATTTGGAAAAATAAACATCACTACATTAGAAAAGGGATTTGTTGAAAAATTATGAGGAAGGTGGCATAAAGGCAATCGACTTTGAAATTATGAATGGAATATTGAAAATTAAATGGCTCCAATCCTTTTTGAGAAACGGCGAAGAGATATGGTTCTCCTTACCGGCATATATATTTGCTAAAGTGGGAGGTATTCAATTCTTATTAACATGTGACTTTGAAATATCTAAATTGCCTATAAAACTTTCAACTTTTCATCCACAGGTTTTGTTACAGTGGAAACTGATGTTTAAACATAACTTCAGTCCACATAATGTTCCATTATGGAACAACAGAAGTATATTGTGTAGAAGGAAATCTATATTTCTCAAAGACTGGTGGGAAAAACACATATGGTCCATTGCTCATATATTGGACGAAAACGGTAATATTCTTGAATTGGAGGAATTTAAGTCTAAATATAAGTTCAAATGCTCAATTGTGGATTACAACAAAGTTACACAGAACATTCCAAAGGTCCTTATTCAAGCAATACAAAATAATCTTATGTATATTGCTTCACCGAGACTACACAAAATAAACATTTATTATGTGGACCTAGTAGATACTAAATGTAATAATAAATTCCTTAAGCAAACGCTTGTTACTTGTTTGTACCCGGGTAGAACAAAAACACTCTCTTCTTTCTGGGTTATAACAAATCTGAAATATCTTCAATTAGAACAAAATTCCTAAAATATCCACTTTCTCCTAAATATAAAGAAGTACATTTTAAAACAATAAATAATATATATCCCTCTAATGAGTTTATAAAGACAATATTCAAATTTGAGATAGACAATTGTCATATCTGCAACATTAGTGTTGAAACAACTGAACACCTGTTTTATGAATGTCAACCGCTCAGAATTTATGGAAATCTCTTCATAACTTGTTGTCCTCCAGATCTATAAAAATAGATTTCTTTTCATATCAAATCTTTCAGATGGGGGTAACTCTACAAAATAAAAAGGATGCATTTTTGGTCAATAATCTAATTATAGCAACAAAATATTATATTCATAAATGTCGATTTGCTAAGTCCTCCCCTACATGGTCTGCATTTAAAAATGAGCTTTGCTGTTCCAAAACTGTCTTATAAAGGTTGAGAAGGCCCTGCTAAAAATTGCATAAAGGTTTAATAACACTTCAGATAAGCTGAGTCCCTGTTATTTTATTTTATTTGTTTTATGTGCTTTATTATGTTTTTATTTATTTTTACTGTTTTGTGTTCTTTCATTCTAGTTTGTTCTCCCTTGTTATATGAACAGTATAGAAAATGTATGTTCAGATGAGTGGCAAGAGGTGTGACTCCTAAGTTATAACATAAGACTTATATTGTACATTTTGAGGATGTCATATTTTTATTGTTCGTTTGTTGTAATAAGAAAGAAAAAAAAACACCTCACAAAATGGTGGCGGCCTCTTGTTTACGTCCCAGAATGCACTGCGCTGTGACGTCGGTTGACAAGCTCTATAGACATACTATTATAAACTATAAAATTATTACCTAAAATTAGAATCCACTGTAAAGTCTTAATCTTTGCTTTATCAGTGATTTTCCAGGATAAGACAAATATAACGATACAATTTGAGGCCAGAAACGCATCACGTAACTGTAAACGTAAAAAAATAAAAGAATTGCGGTTTTTTATACAGTTATGTGAAATATATGTATTTATTCACTTATTTCTGTATCTAATGCGTGACAAAAGTACGAAACTCAGACCCAAAGACTGACTCATGAAATGAACAAGTCCTTATATTTCTGCGTTCAAGCCTACGGGACAAGAATGAACTACTCGTGAGATAAACGACTGTTTACGGTAACTGCATAGTCTTTCTCTATGGGGCTGGGACTTGGTGAACGAAGCGAAGCGAAACTATTTGGATTAAGACGTGAGTTGAACTCTCTGCCTGAAGTAAGCTGCAATGAATTTATCATTTATTTTTCAAAGTTTGGCCATGGCTGCATTAGTTTATAGTTATTATAGTTTTTATTACAAAAGTACTACATGTATAAAATAATTGGAATATGTAACATTTTAATTACATTCTGCTGAAATGAACGAAATTAACTAAATGAGTAGAAAAAAGATTAGTTCATTTTGATAAACAACACTTAAAGAACTGAGTCAGTAAAATGATCCGAACTTGCCATCACTAATCCTAATTACTAGGACTACTATAAAGTATTATATTTCCAACAACTTACCTTTCTGATAGAAGATAGAAGAGCTTGGATTAGGAAAATCCTCAGCTGTAACTGTTGCAACAGTTATTTGTGGACGTAAACATGGCCACATTAAATGCGCTTCTCAGATGTAGCCACACACCTTTTTTGCTAGTAACCAATCACACACTCGATTCAGCACTGATAAATTTGCATACTGTTAGGCAAAGCCTATTGGTCCAAATTTGCGTGGCCAACAGCTCCATGTACATAAGATTTTTAAAGCCAATGAGATATTGTGTATTCCACTGAGCCAGACATAGGCGGCTCAGAGCTGTCTTTATCACACCTATTCTAAACAGCCCCTGCGGCGATGGCGTCGGCCATCGTGCATAGGCTACATACAGATCAACTAACGCCATTGTTATAAAGGTGTTTCAACTACACTTTGACAAGTACAGGAAGCGCCAGGGGACTGTACACTAGGAGCTCCGTGTCTGACTCTAATCCATAGCCTACTGATAGGGCATTTGCATACCTATTTTTACATACCTGTAGATTTGCAACGACAAAACCCGCTCACAGTAAAAACATTATAACATACGGACCACAGCTTGGAAAAAAACACTCGGTTTTCACCCTACTTAAACAAATACAGCCAAAACTGCAGCTTATTCGCTGTGTTTGCCATTCACTCGACATTGTTGCAAATAAAGCAATGCAGCTTCTTCCAAGCAAGATAGAATACATGGTTAGAGAAACCTACAACTGGTTCGCACATTCATCAAAGCGGCAGTATGAGTACAAGAACATATATGAGACTATTGTTGTGGGATGTGTCTCCAGTGTGTTTAGTTAGGAAAGCTCAGGGTGTGTGTGAATGACAGTGAGCGCATGCGCGGATCGATAGAGGGTGCGCTCTCCCTTCCCTAGGTGAGTTCTCGGAGCAGCGGAGAAGTGTGTGTGAGAGGAAGGCGGTGACCAGTGTGCAGCTAGAAGTGTGTTGTATTCATGTGCAGCCAGCAAAACAAATAAAGCAGCAGAAACGGCGACAAGTCGGCTCATTGTTCTTATATGCCACCATCACACTAACCAGCGTGAAGTTTAGGAGTTAACCCGGGAGGAGAACTTCCGGCCCTGGAGAAGACGGATCTCCTGTATCTCCCAACCACGGTTAGGAGACAGAACAGGAAAGGTTAACACTATCAATGACGGGGCTGCCCTTGAAATTAATAAGTCCAAGCTGTACCCGTTGGCTTGTGATGGCTGACTGCATTAACCGCATTGTGGATCAAAAGATGCCCTCACACTGCACTTTAACATGGCTTCAAGTAGTACAAATCACTGCTATACTGCTCGGCTTTTAAAGGAAATGTATGGAAATCAGTATGGATGACAGTCAGACACGGAGCTCCGGGTCTACAGTCCCCTGGCGCTTCCTGTACTTGTCAAAGTGTAGTTGAAACACCTTTATAACAATGGCGTTAGTTGATCTCTATGTATGCACGATGGCGACGCCATCGCAGGGGCTGTTTAGAATAGGTGTGATAAAGACAGCTCTGAGCGCCTGTGTGTGGCTCAGTGGAATACACAATACCTCAAGCCCTTGTATTGATTGCGTATAGTGAGTTTAAATAGTCTTTTAAAATGAGTTATTGTTGTACATGATTTCATCTCTTCACTGCAGATGTTCCATACAATAATTCCTTTGGTTGTCATGCATTGATATGTAGAATTTGTTCTTATAAATTCTGTTTTTAAATACATATGTTCCTCTTAACTAATGCTTGCAGTTTTGAATTCAACATTCTGTTTTTTAGTGATTGTAATTAAATAAACATTGCAGTATTTAGTGCTCTATAGGTGGTTTTTTTTTACAAATCTTAAGGCTGTCTTTAAAAGGATAACTAATATATTTGGCTTAAAAAATCTAATGTAGATGGCATGGCCGTAGGTTTAGGGGGGGGACGCTAGGTACTAGTCCCTACCAATATTTTGAGATGGCAAATTTGTCCCCACCAATATTTAGAAAGCTCCTTTGCACTGCTATTTGGATCGATTCTAACGGCCAGGACGACGTCAGTACAAGAAACGCCGTAATTTGATTGGCGGCGGGATATCTGACAGGCTACACGCGCGGGCCGGGACTACTTTTGTGCACTAGCAGCGAGCGGTTGGTGTGTGTCGCGATACTGACGACGCCGACGGTAAGTTACCAGGCTGTCTCTCTGCCACATACAAAGGCCAGAGTAAAAACATTTTAATATAACGGTTTTATGGCCCTTTTTGTACTTTGTAAATGACAACCAAGAAGAAAAAAGGGTACATAAGAAGCTTTTTCATAAAGCAGAGTCCGAGTGTAAGGGCAAAATAAGTAGCTAGCCACACAAATAAACTAGCAGTAGTGACTGACCAGTCACTAATCAATGTTATATAGTTCAACAATAATAAAATGTTAGAATATGATCTGTATTTTATTCTAATGTTGATCTAGCTTACTGCTAGTCTCATACAGACAAACTTAACACATAGATTAACATACATTTCAACACATTAATCCACAAAACCATGTCCCCTTCATATTTAAAACTGGCTCTGAAATATAAACATGATGTGTTGAATGCTTACTATGATACGTGTGTATTTGATTCATTATTTCATCTAATTACATATAGGAAACTCAGACATCTTGTGAAGATGTCATAAAGCTTGTTGAGGAAGAAGTAGCTGGACCTTCAGGTGACGTCTTTATGAACTATGAATTATTAAAGCGTGAAAAAAAAATCATGCATTTTAAACGTTTTTAAAACCATGTCCCCTTCATATTTAAATTGCTCTGAAATATAAACATGATGCATTGAATGCATACTGATAGGTGTGTATTTGATTCATTAGTTCATTATTTTATTACTGTACATATATAGAAACTCAGACATCTTGTGAAGATGTCATAGAGCATGTTGAAGTAGCTGGACCTTCATGGCTTCAGATGAGGTCTTAAAGTGAAGGTCTAAAATGATTCTGTGATGAGATATACTATTGATTAATAGCAAATTATTAAATATAAATAAAGTCTAGATTATACAGTTATACTAGCTCTGTAGGGACAGTATACAGGATGGTATATCGGGGTAAGGATACAATATGAGAAGAAGTAGATTCACTTCAGTATTGTGATATTCTGTATTGCCAACAGTCTGGAACTAAAGAAATCGGGGGTGGGGGGTGGGGGGTCAGGGGTGTCCCCACCAAAGCTGAGACCACGCACATTTGGACCAATAGGCTTTGCCTAACAGTATGCAAATTTATCAATGCTGAACCGAGTGTGTGATTGGTTACTAGCAAAAACCATGTTTGGCTACATCTGCGAAGCTTATTTAACGTGGTCATGTTTAGTTCCAGAAATACCTCTTACAACAGTTACTGGAGGATTTTCCTATTCCAAGGTCTTCTATCTTCTATCAGAAAGGTAAGTTTTTGGGTTCGGATCATTTTACTGACTCAGTTCTTTAAGTGTTGTTTAGCAAAATGCACGAATCTTTTTTCTACTCATTTCGTTCATTTCAGCAGAATCTAATTAAAATTGTACATATTACAATTATTTTATACATTTAGTACTTTTGTAATAAAAACTATAATAACTATAAACTAATGCAGCCATGGCCAAACTTTGAACAATACATTATAAATTCATTGCAGCTTACTTCAGGCAGAGAGTTCAACTCATCTCTTAATCCAAATAGTTTCGCTCGCTCGCTCACCAAGTCCCAGCCCCATAGAGAAAGACTATGCAGTTACCATACACAGAAAGCAGTCGCTCATCTGCCGAGTCGTTCGTTCTCTAGTCCCGCACGCTGAACGCACAAACAGAAGGACTCCTTCATTTCATGTCAGTCTTTGGGTCTGAGTTCGTTCTTTTGTCACGCATTACATACAGAAATACGTTAATATATACATATATTTCACATAACTGTATAAATAACCGCAATTCTTTTATTTTTTTATTTTTACAGTTACGTGATGCATTTCTGGCCTCAAATTGTATCGTTATATTTGTCTTATCCTGGGAAATCACTGATAAAGCAAAGATTAAGCCTTTACAGTGGATTCTAATTTTAGGTATTACTTTTATAGTTTCTAATAGCTTAAGTAATACTTAAAAAACAAAGGGGCACTAAAAGTTAACACTAAAAATACACTGACATAAACAAATGGAATTTTTCTACTTTTCAGATCATGTTTATTGCAGATATATTTTGATAACATTATAATACTTCCTAAACATAATACAATACAGTCAATAATATCACTGTATTGATGTTGCGCGAGACTGAAGCGGTCACGTGACAAAAGAACGGCACTAAGACCCAAAGACTGACTCATGACATGAATAAGGCCTTCTGTTTCGCCGTTCAGCCTACGGGACTAGAATGAACGACTCGGGAGATGCACGACTGCTTTTGTTTATGGTAACTGCATAATCTTTCTCTATAGAGCTTGGCAACCGACGCCACAGCGCACTGCATTCTGGGACGAAACAAGACGGCGCCACCATTTTGTGAGGTGGTATGGTGTTATGTAACTACGAAGGCGTATTAGGGCCACTTAATGAAAGAAAAAACAACAAAAACTAATTTTCGAGTTTAAACAGGCAAATCTGCCAGAAAAACACGAAACTTTACGCCTTTTTAAACACGCAAATGTGCCAGAAAGAAACACGCAAATTCACGACTTTTAAACATGCAAATTTGCTAGAAAAACATCACGTTTAGGAGAAATGCAGAGGCAAATTTGCTACATAATAAAACACGCGAGACCTAACATTCACTTTATTTTATCAATGACAAAGTTTGAGTTCATAAAGTTTGCTCACGTACTGGAGCGAAATAATACTGTTTAGCACTGTGTTTGGTGTCAATTTTATTTTACTGTTATATTTTGTACATTTCGATGACACTGTTGTACAAATAATAAATTTTGCATTGCATTATTGCTTTACAGAAGGTAGATTAAGAAACACAAATCTTCAATAAAAACACATAATTGCCCGTATAAACAGTTTTATGAAAATGAACATGGTATGGTTCGGTCTTTAGTTCTCCCATTTTGAGTCCAAAAATAAATAATAAACGTAAGTTTTTCAGTGTCACATTGTCAGTCAATTGAGGTTTGCCAAGTGAATGTGACAACCACTGCACTCTTGAGCAGACATGTCTCTTCTATCTTTTAGTAAACTATGCATTCATGTTAATACTGCTGCAGATGCGGTTGCAAGAAGATTGCACTAATCACGACCAAGACCTACCGAGACTGTGGGTAAAGTGGGGCCCTGGGCTAAACCGAGACCAGAAATATTTTTAAAACTGCCAAATTAAGACATTAATATTAACAAATATACCATATAACATGTGGTGTAAATAAATTTCAAATATAAACATAACTGTTAGAAAAATACATGCATGCAATAATTATGTAACTGCGAACAATAAAATAGCTTAAATACTGCATTATGACTAGCCTATTAAAACATAAAAATTAACCTGAATTAGCAGTTATGATGACAGCTTGATAAGTGCAATTTATTTTTCATGGATTTGTCATATAGCTTTCAGACTGATTTTCTTTCATTGGTTTTGTACAATCCTCTCCTCTTCCTCTGCCCCCCTTCTCCTCCTCTGGCCTCTCTCTCCCCTGTTCCTCTCCTCAGTCCCTCTTTTCCTCATCTCCCTCCCTCTCCCCCTCCCTGTACTCTTATCCTCTTCTCCTCCATCCCTATCTGCCTTCTCCTCCACCTTTGCTCTGGAAAGGAAGGCTACAATTAGGAATAGGAACAGTTAATTTGGTTAAATTTAGGGCTTTGGAAGGCACTAAAACATTTAGCATTTTTTTTGTACTAAACTCTTGCAAGCATTTTCATGTAAATAAATGCAGAGAATCTCAGCGCAGTTCGTAACAGTGCAGCCTCCAGGTCTGCAGATTCCCTTCTCCCTCAGTTTGACAATAATGTGACAAGTTTTGTAATATCTCTCTTCGCAGCAAAGTATACAGCTCTGCAGCAGCAAAAGCATCTGTCGGGCGACCCCATTCATTTCCCTGCATGAGTAACAATGACAGCTCATAAATAGTCTCATCGCAAGGAACCCTGCTCTTGGGTGTACACTCTTCTGATTATGACATGCTCATTATGTGCCAACATCAAAAGAATCTCCTTGTTAGAAAATCCCATAAAAGTAAAGCTTTATCTCAATGCCGCCATTTTACAAACAAACGCCCCTAATGACGATTTCCGCTTTCGTGAAAATCTCGTAAATTTGCGTGTTTAAAAGTCGTACATTTGCCTGTTAAAAAGGTCGTAAATTTGACTGTTTAAAAGTTGTACATTTACATGTTTATTCTGGCAGATTTGCGTGTTTAAACTTGAAAATTAGCTTTTCTTTTTTTTTTTTTTGCTTTCATTAAGTGGCCCTAATACGCCTTCGTATGTAACAGTGTGTACTAATTGCTCTATAGGTGAATTTATTTACAAATCTTAAGGCTGTCTTTAAAAGGATAACTAATAGCTTTGCCTCTAAAAATCTTATGTAGATGGAGATGTTGGCCACGCATATTTGGACCAATAGGCAAGCTTTTAGTTGATTGCCCTTTTATGCTTTTATGTTTTTAATATTTTGTGGTTTTAATTTTTATTCTCATAGTTTTATTGTTCTTTTATTGCACTTTGTAAAGCACTTTGATTTATATCTGTGAAAGTTGCTATCTAAATAAAATTTACTTACTTACTTTGTTACGGAAATGCTGACTTTCTCTTATTTGTTTTTAGAAAATGACGTTCTCCTATTACATCTCCTTCAAGATGGCATCCGTAGACTCTGAAGAAGGGCGCTACCTCCGTGCTCAGTTGCAACTTTTAGCTGTAAGTAACCTTGTATTGCTTTGTATCATTACAACATTAAAGAACACATATTGCATGTATAGGGTTGCTTTTGATAGTACATTAACACTATGTCAATGTATTGTTTAAACATTGGATTTGTGCATATAATACAATGCGCTTGTGTTCTGTTTTTTTACAGTATCAAGTCGTCGATGACAGTTTCTCTAGAGACATACTCCATGGAAACATAATGCAAATTTCCTCACCAGTGATGAGTGTAGTAAAGCAACTACAAATTACTGAAAGAAAGCTACAAACTACTGAAAGAAAGAATAAATCATTGGAAGCACAGATAAAATATTTAAATACTGATCGTGATTGTTGGAAGCAGAAAGCACAAGAATTTGAAGCACGCCTAAATTTGTATGAAGGGGAATGGGATGGTCTTGGTAGGTATAACCAAGGTACTATATGTATACCTGTAAGTGACTTATAGAATTAATTTGTACAATTGTACTTTATAGACGTTCCTGACCCCAGCCCTCAACAAGAACCACAACAAGACGAAGAGACAGCCTAGACATTGCAAGGCACAACTTCCAGACCCATGTGCACTATTTTTGCTATTTTGTACTTTTTTATTTAGATGTGAATATTTAAAGTTAGATGTGTAATTACTTTGTAGCGCACGCTATTTGTAAAATAAAGACTTTTCTACCTAATAAATATTTTCTCCTTTCCTTCTTATTAGCCTAAAGTCCAAGTTGTATTGTATCTTTATAACAAATGATCCATTCATGTTTGTATGGTTTTTGCTTGAGTTAAACGCTTTTGGAAGTGTTTTAATGTCACTTGTATAGCCTACTGCAGCCTTTCTCAAACTTTTTTCAGTCAGGGCATCTTTCAAAAATGCATAACATTTGAAGGCACCCCAGTTTAAATTATAATTTAAAAACACTGCATAACCCACATTTAATTGCAAATGTCATGTTTATTTACAGAGGACAGTAATGAACAGAGCAGAATACGAACTGTACATAAAAATAACAATAACAACTTTATACCACCTTTACAAAGACTCGGCTCACAAGAAAGTGAGGATGTTTAATAATGTGGTGCATTGTACATTTGTCTGTCAACTTCTTTATTCTGTCGTAGGTTACATACTTGACTCGTTTGTCACATATTTGCCCTATTTTATAAACGTGAGTAATTAGCATTCACGTTCATTTGAACCTAACATATGTTCATATGGGTGCTTAAAACCAGAAAAGGTGTGAAAGGAGGGTTTGGAGATGAGTGACACATGTTAAGTCTTCCTTACGTTGTGTCAGTTTCTGTGTGAATCCTAAATCCTCTTACAGAACTAATCATAAGCATTTTCATTAAAATGTTACCCCACACAGGAAAATACAGGAAATAAATCTTTTATTCTAATTTTTGTTTTAAGATGAACCTGCAAATTAAACAGTAACTGTTAATTATTGGCAACAGATAATGCTAAAGAAATGCTCAGTGCTTTTTCCCTTGTTCCTTGTTTTCAGAGGAATGACAACTGAAAAAAATCAATTATGACAGGCATCTTTGTCATCTTTGTTTAACAAATATGTTTTAATTTGATGCTTTTGTTTTTAACATGCTCTCATACATTTTAAAGGAGTATTAGGCATTATATGCAGGATTCCAGGCTGTTGTCAATAAACAACCAGGTCTTGAGCTTTAGCCTCTTTTGATTTTGTAGTATTTTCCTTCTGTCTGTGAGCTGTGTTGCTGAAAGCTAAACACGCAAACATCCTCCTCATGTAACCAATGGATAAAATACAGAAAACAGTGGATTATCTACATTCATAGTAGCTGTAGGTGTAGCATAAATGAGACTTTACTTTAAAGAATTATATTCAAACACACACCCTTTTTATTAACATTTTCCGGACCCCTCACGGTGAGGACAGTTACTAAACGGACCTCGGCTGATTTTCATTGAGGACCCCTGGTCTAGCCTGTCTCTTCATCTTGTTCTGGTTCTTGTTGAGGGCTGGGGTCAGGAACGTCTATAAAGTACAATTTTACAAATTAAATCTATAAGTCACTTACAGGTATACATATAGTAACTTGGTTATACCTACCAAGACCATCCCAGATATGTAAATAAAAGAGTTATCTTCTATCTATCTAAACAGCTCCAAATTTGGTGATTATCATTTACACACGTGTGCAAATAAAATTTCTCTAT
The DNA here is from genome assembly GCA_024416835.2 of Perccottus glenii. Lineage (NCBI taxonomy): Eukaryota > Metazoa > Chordata > Actinopteri > Gobiiformes > Odontobutidae > Perccottus > Perccottus glenii. The sequence goes on along the minus strand of JALDQB020000131.1, from coordinate 25,211 downwards.
TTCTTTTTTGATACATTTGTTGCTGTGGTCGTAATGACTCTGTGAAGAGGCAACTATTGGGAAATAAATGCCATTTCCCAATTGCCAGGATCCTTCTCAACAGAAAATGTTGGGTGGAATACATGACCACCTAAATCGTACACTTTGTGCTAAAGGGTTTTCATCTAAACAGCTCCAAATTTGCTTTAAAGCACGACATGCAATCCTCCGAATATATGTGTCCCCGCGGTCTCAAGGGAGGCGAGGGCCTTTATCGCCGCTTGCGGCTTTAATTTTTTATTATAATTTTTCTGCAAAATGATCCTCAATTTGACCCAGTAAACGTGCAACTAAAAGTCATTTTTATTGGTCCCAGACTTCAAGCTCGGCAAAGAAATTTATGTATTTGAAGTCCCCGAAAACAAATACGAAAAATGACTCAGTGGCGACCCCTAGAAAAGTCAAAATACATTGGTTCTATGGAAAATGAAAGTAAATTTTTCCAATGTAGAAATACAAAACTTGGTACATCCATAGGACACCTCAGGGCAAACAGAAAAGTTTATTACAGCCATACCGTAAACTCAACAGAAAATCTACTATGTTGGGTGGAATGCGTGACCACCTAAATCGCACCCCTTGTGTCTAAAGGCTTTTCATCTAAACAGCTCCAAATTTGGTGAGTATCATCTAGACACGTGTGCAAAAAAAAGTTATCAATTTGTTTTTTGATACATTTGTGGCTGTGGTCGTAATGAGTCTGTGAAGAGGCAACTATTGGGAAATAAATGCCATTTCCCAATTGCCAGGATCCTTCCTTTAGAGGAGGCCCCTCCAGAGCCACGGCTAGAGTCTTAGAAAACTCCTCAGAATCCTTTTACCGTGAAGTTTACGCTTTAAAGCACGTAAGCACGTCCCCGCGGTCTCAAGAGAGGCGAGGGCCTTTATCGCCGCTTGCGGCTTTAATTGTATTTCTTTTTTTTATTTTCCATAATTTTCAAAGTAAAAGGAACATTTGTAAAGAAAATTAAGTGTATAATTATTTAATAACATTCAGAAAACAAAATTGAGGTAACAAAAAATACAGAAACTATTTACAGACCTATTTACAGGACAACAGATTTTAACAAATCACTGCAGGATTAATCTGAGTGACCAGGTATTGGACCATTTTTATGTTTAATTACAACGGTACAGTACATTAGAATAAGTGTTTAACAGATAAAAGCATTATTCTACCTTAAGACAAATTTAAATATCAAAACTCCAATTATTTTTAATACAATAAACATTATACATATTACATGAATAATTATATACATATTATTTATATATATATATATATATACCATTATTTAGATAGATAGAGTTTATCTGACAAAACAAGCTAAAGTTTATGCTTCGGCTCAATGACTTTGTTGGGGAAATTAGCAGAATACTTAGCAAAGAAAGTATTTAATTTATTTAATTGTTTTATTTCTTCCAAAAGAATTAAAATAAGGAGAATAACTTTTTGTTTGTCCCGCTTCTTGCTTAGCGCTGTCACGGTTGCTAGGCGACAGAATATGAGCAACGGGTAAAGGTACGTTCACACCAAACGCGAATTAAGCGTTAAGTGCGAGTGATTTACATGTTAAGTCAATGCAAAGACGCAATTAGACGCGCGTGGAAGTCCTGCGGCGCGATTCGCGCGAATGAGGCGGCGCGAATGACGCGATTCGCGAGAATGAGGCGGCGCGAATGACGCGATTCGCGCGAATGAGGCGGCGTGAATAGCGCGAATTGAGCGTTTTGACGCCGCAACGCGGCCCAACGCTTCATTCGCGCAAGTTGAAAAATCTGAACTTTTGGAGAAATTCGCGTCGCGTTAACCAATCAGGAGCTTGCTCTAGTAGTGACGTGCTACGAACGGAGGCGGACCGTAGAGGCAGAAATCCAAAACAACAATGGAGGACGACGTTATCGGGGCAGCCTGTGGGATACTGAAACATCTTCGTCATTTTTCAGAGCCAGGAATCTTAAAAGTTCTTGCTCGAAGGAAAGTGAGTGAGGGGGTCGGAAACTCTGGTAAGTTGCAAAAAAACGCCTTTTAATTCTATAGAGTCGTATATATTGAGCCAACTAGCTAGCTAAAGCCTGAGCTAATTTGCCGACTTTATAACTAGTTTTCCACCGCCGAGTTTATAGAGGATATGTGTTGTTTGTGACTGGTGTAATGTTCAAATGTTAACTTGTATTATAATTTAATAATATAATATGTATATTATATATATTGTCATGACAGAGCTGACATTTGATGCCAATGAGCCTGGGCACCCCCCCTGCAAAACCTGCTGCTGCAGCTTCCCTGCCCCATCCATATCTGCTGCTGTATCCACAGGTGTGTACAGGTAAATACATATCATATACAATCATTTACAGTAAGCCCTCATATCCTCTTACATTCAGATACAAACACAACCCTGGTGCTTTGTTAATGAGTAGATAATGTTTTTCTGCCTTTTTCATGTGTCATTTCATACAGGGCAACCAAAGAGAAGACCCCAGGAGAAGACCCAGTTCAGAAGCTCTCAGAACACATGCTGTAGCTCCAGGTTCAGAGGATCTTCTCTTGAGTCTGGTCCCTTCTCTGCAGAAGTTACTGTCTTGGACGAAACAATTTGTCAAATTTCAAATACATACATTAATCTATGAAAGCAGCACAGTTCTGCTTCATTTGGAACCCAGTGTATAGTTTTTAAAATGATGCAGCTGTCACAGAAGGAAATAAACCAGACTCTCTCTGTTCTCCTCTCCTTCACTTTAGGATTCTTTTATTCCTGCTCAGAAATAGTGCATTAAGTTTTGTGTATAGTTTCATAATTCCATTTTTTTAAATAAATGTTTTATATAATGACCAAAGGTTTTGATGTGTTTGTCACAAACATTTCAATATTTCAGACTGATTTATTTAGAATAAATAGAAGAAAGTTTATAATGTTCAGTATTTAAGACTAGATTACTTATGGTAAACACTTGTTAATTTTATTATATTCTATTGCAAACACATCTACAATAGTACAGTAAGAAAACAGTTATTTATGATTGGACCAGTGTTGTATTAATGAGAAACAAGCCATGAGTCATAGATTCTTTTTGGAGGCTGGCTCCATTTATTAAAGAAATAAAACAAATAAGAGATACAACACACTGTTATAAATACAATTCTAAATACGATTTTATAGACATAATACTATATTGACTGTAGGACTGATAACTGTGTTCAGAAGACTGTAGTTGTCCACATATTAATTACTCATAATCACACCAAATATTGACTGGAGACAGATGGACAGACTTGAATAGAGCGTCAGTAGTTGCTGTCCTGCGGGAAATCCTCGCACCGACTCGGGACAACAGGTCATCGAACTGGGGCCGGGTCAGTGGGAAGTACCGCTGAAAGCGGCCGTCATCCAGGCGCAGCTCCTGGAGAAGTTTGTGAAACTTACGGAGCTGGGTCCGCCTCTGAAGCATCCGATGGACCCCCGCACAGCGCCGAACGGGTTCACGCCGTTTTTCAGTCCTCCAAAGTAAATAGAGCACTGCTACTTTCTCGATAAAATCCATCTCAACCATTCTTCAACAAGACCGGAAGACAACCCGCCTGGCAGAAGCCCCTCCTATGACGCGAATTCGCGTCTGTTGTTGAGTGAATTTCACGTGCGAATGAAGCGAGTAAACTCAAAATGTTCAAGCGTACAACTACGCGCGAATAGCGCGATTTATTCGCGCAATTCGCGTTTGGTGTGAACGCAGCATAAGGAGGGAACTGAAAGAAGGGTAGGCTGTTCAAATTCACAAACACCGACTTCCGGGTTTTGCGGTCGACGGAGGACCCCTCCTCCTTCAACCGGGTAGGAAGGATCCTAAGGAGGATGCAGACCCTGAATTTGGACACAGCCAAGGTCTCTCCCTCTCTGCCGTGCGCGCGCTACACGATTTGAAACACTCTCGCATGCGTGCTCTTGCTCGCACTAGATTCCGGGGGATTTTAACTAATTTGCGGGCATCAGGGAGCCGCTATCAATATGCTGGAGACTCCCGCAACTTCCGGGAGACTTGGGATGTCTGAATTCAGCCGGCGGGGACTCATCTGCAGTCACGTGACATCCACCTATCTGACGGAGCACTACGTGAGAGGCGCAGGGGAACTCATCCCGGAAGTCAGATGCGGTGTTTAGGATATGGCTACGTCGAAAGTAACAATATACTCGCAATAATATTAATGTTTTATCTAAAGGAAGCTGTAAACGGACAACATGTATTATCTTTGTTTTTAGTGTGTCTCAGCCGCTGTGTGAAAAACGTCCTAGAAAGCCAAAGGAATGGGTTTGAGCACAGCTTACGGGCAGTCGTACACGGTGAGATACCAACTCCATTTCACTTTCTAGCCTTCCTGTAGCATCTGTTAAGGGGTTAATTTGTGTGTATTTTTTGTGTTAATTGAAGTGCTGTTAAGCTTCAGATAAAAGATAAAATGAGGATTACGTAAATTCGATAAGCCAAGGATTCTTATTGTCAGGGAATAGGGCCATCATATGTTGCTGTATATTGAAAATAGGCATTTTACAAGGGCATTTCCATTTGCCATGTCACGTCTGTCATTACAATGGGTCAGTTATTCCTCCTCACTTGGTACGGACGCGCTTAATGTTCTGTAAGCAATTCTAAGTATTCATTGTTGGTAGTTAATTCTATTGTTTCCTAGGTAAGTGGTAAATACAGTTTTGAGGTTTGGCAATAGGGCTGCCCTATTATAGAAACCTGGAAACAACACAACATACAGGCTAAAGAAAAAAGCTGCAAATAAATTAATTAAAATGAAAAAAGTTAAAGATATATTCTGCATTACTTAGGCATTAATTAAGCATTATTTAAGCATTATTTTTGCTCTAATGCAATAATAGTTGTATTTTTATAATGTCCACTTAAGATCCATTTGCAACTATTCATGTTTATAATGCACATGAATAACTTAACAATTTAACAAATATCCCCCTTTTTAAATTTTTTTTTTTAGGATAATCTCATTGGGACTTTGCTCGCTATCTTTGGAAATGTGCTCGTCAGCATCTCTGTAACCATTCAGGTATTTTCCCCCTTTTTCTTATAGAATCACTTACATTACATTTACATTTAGTCATTTAGCAGACGCTTTTATCCAAAGCGACTTACAAGTGAGGATAACAATAG
>JALDQB020000131.1:0-15000 GCA_024416835.2 Perccottus glenii | reverse complement strand
AATTTTTGCGGGCTTGAAGTCTGGGACCAATAAAATTACTTTTAGTTGCACGTTTACTGGGTCAAATTGAAAATCATTTTTCAGAAAAATTATAATAAAAAAATATATACCAAATTATAATAAAAAAAAATATAACTCGAGCAAAAAAGTCTAGAAAAACGCTTGTCTCTTTTACATACATGTGTTTAGCTCATTTTGCCCAAGTTTGGTGTCTGTGGAATGAAGCAGCTATTTTCTGTGTTCTTTTAAAAAAGAGGTGTATTTTAAGTCGGTTCACATTTTCAATTCAAAATGGCCGCCTTCCCGTGTGTGATAGGGTGTGGTCCCCATTGGCTTTTTTGTTCATAAGCCCATGCTGGATGTGTGTACCAAGTTTCATTTGCCTACGACATACTAAAATTTTCACTTCCCATTGACTTTTTCCAAATATTTGGGACGTTGCTATGGCAACACATTTATAGATAGGGGGTGGTTGTCATTGGCTTTTATGCTCGTCATGACATAAAAGATGTGTGTACCAAATTTCATGTCTCTATGACAAACTAAATTCTTGGGTCCCATTATAAGTTTGTAGGGGGCGCTGGAGGGCCATTTCTAAAGATAACCCTTTTATTTACATATCTTTGTGTTTAGGTCATGAATGTGCACAAACGCCTTTTTGGGTCCAACTCGATCCGAGAAGGCGTTTGAGAGTGAAGAGACATTTAATTTTCACAAAAATGGCCACCTCGTTACAGGCTTGCCACACCCATACCCGATAAGATATCATAAACAAAGTCACAACTTTGGTTGGCACACGTGTCTAGATGATACTCACCAAATTTGGGGCCATTTAGATTAAAACACAATGATTTGCATCTTTTTTCGCAAGGGTTGCGATTTTAGTGGCCGCGCGTTTCACCCCACATGGCGGACTCCCTGTTAAGTTTAGGGTGTTGCTGTCATTGACTTTTCTGTTTGCCCTGAGGTGTCCTATGGATGTACCAAGTTTCATTTTTCTACATTGGAATAAAGTTACTTTCACTTTCCATAGGCCCGATGTATTTTGACTTTTCTAGGGGCCGCCACTGAGTCATTTTTTGTATTTTTTTCGGGACTTCAAATACATAAATTTTTCGCTGGGCTTGAAATCTGGGACCAATAAAAATGACTTTTAGTTGTACGTTTACTGGGTTAAATTAAGGATCATTTTGCAGAAAAAATATGATAAAAAAATATATACCGAATTATAATAAAAAAAAATATAACTCGAGCAAAAAAGTCTAGAAAAACGCTTGTCTATTTTACATACACGTGTTTAGCTCATTTTGCCCAAGTTTGGTGTCTGTGGAATGAAGCAGCTTTTTTCTGTGTACTTTTAAAAAGAGGTGTATTTTAAGTCGGTTCACATTTTCAATTCAAAATGGCCGCCTTCCTGTGTGTGATAGGGTGTGGTCCCCATTGGCTTCTTTGTTCATAAGCCCATGGTGGATGTGTGTACCAAGTTTCATTTGCCTACAACAAACTAAAAATTTCACTTCCCATTGACTTTTTCCACATTTTTGGGCGTTGCTATGGCAACACATTTATAGATAGGGGGTGCTTGTCATTGGCTTTTATGCTCGTCATGACATAAGAGATGTGTGTACCAAATTTTATGTCTCTATGACAAAGTAAATTCTTGGGTCCCATTATAAGTTTGTAGGGGCGCTGGAGAGCCATTTCTAAAGATAACCCTTTATTTACACATCTTTGTGTTCAGGTCATGAATGTGCACAAACGCCTTTTTGGGTTCAACTCGATCCGAGAAGGCGTTTGAGAGTTAAGAGACGCTTTATTTTCACAAAAATGGCCACCTCGTTACAGGCTTGCCACACCCATACCCGATAAGATATCAACAACAAAGTCACAACTTTGGTTGGCACACGTGTCTAGATGATACTCACCAAATTTGGGGCCATTTAGATTAAAACACAATGATTTGCATCTTTCTGCGCAAAGTGCGATTTTAGTGGCAGCGTTTCACCCAACATGGCGGACTTCCAGTTAAGTTTAGGTGTGGCTGTCATTGGCTTTCTGTTTGCCCTGAGGTGTCCTATGGATGTACCAAGTTTCATTTTTCTACGTTGGAAAAAAGTTACTTTCACTTTCCATAGGCCCAATGTATTTTGACTCTTCTAGGGGCCGCCACTGAGTCATTTTTTGTAATTTTTTTTCGGGGACTTCAAATACATAAATTTTTCGCCGAGCTTGAAGGCTGGGACCAATAAAAATGGCTTTTCATTCATGTTCACTGGGTCAAATTTAGGATCATAGGTGGAGAAGAATAAAAATAAGAAAAATTAAAGCCGCAAGCGGCGATAAAGGCCCTCGCCTCCCTTGAGACCGCGGGGACACATATATTCGGAGGATTGCATGTCGTGCTTTAAAGCAAATTTGGAGCTGTTTAGATGAAAACCCTTTAGCACAAAGTGTACGATTTAGGTGGTCATGTATTCCACCCAACATAGTAGATTTTCTGTTGAGTTTACGGTATGGCTGTAATAAACTTTTCTGTTTGCCCTAAGGTGTCCTATGGATGTACCAAGTTTTGTATTTCTACATTGGAAAAATTTACTTTCATTTTCCATAGAACCAATTATTTTGACTTTTCTAGGGGTCGCCACTGAGTCATTTTTCATTTTTTTTTTCCGGGGACTTCAAATACATAAATTTTTGCCGGGCTTGAAGTCTGGGACCAATAAAAATGACTTTTAGTTGCACGCTTTACTGGGTCAAATTGAAAATCATTTTTCAGAAAAATTATAATAAAAAAAATATATACCAAATTATAATAAAAAAAATATAACTCGAGCAAAAACGACAAGAAAAACGCCTGTCTATTTTACACACATGTGTTTAGCTCATTTTGCCCAAGTTTGGTGTCTGTGGAATGAAGCAGCTATTGTCTGTGTACTTTTAAAAAAGAGGTGTATTTTAAGTCGGTTCACATCTTCAATTTAAAATGGCCGCCTTCCCGTGTGTGATAAGGTGTGGTCCCCATTGGCTTTTTTGTTCATAAGCCCATACTGGATGTGTGTACCAAGTTTCATTTGCCTACGACAAACTAAATTTTTCACTTCCCATTGACTTTTTCCAAATATTTGGGACGTTGCTATGGCAACACATTTATAGATAGGGGGTGGTTGTCATTGGCTTTTATGTTCGTCATGACATAAGAGATATGTGTACCAAATTTCATGTCTCTATGACAAACTAAATTCTTGGGTCCTATTATAAGTTTGTAGGGGGCGCTGGAGAGCCATTTCTAAAGATAACCCTTTTATTTACATATCTTTGTGTTCAGGTCATAATGTGCACAAACGCCTTTTTGGGTCCAACTCGATCTGAGAATGCGTTTGAGAGTTAAGAGACGTTTTATTTTTACTAAAATGGCCACCTCGTTACAGGCTTGCCACACCCATACCCGATAAGATATCAACAACAAAGTCACATCTTTGGTTGGCACACGTGTCTAGATGATACTCACCAAATTTGGGGCCATTTAGATTAAAACACAATGATTTGGATCTTTTGCGCAAGTGCGATTTTAGTGGCCATGCGTTTCACCCCACATGGCGGACTTCCTGTTGAGTTTAGAGTGTGGCTGTCATTGACTTTTCTGTTTGCCCTGAAGGTGTCCTATGGATGTGTCAAGTTTCATTTTTCTACATTGGAATAAAGTTACTTTCACTTTCCATAGGCTCGAATGTATTTTGACTTTTCTAGGGTCGCCACTGAGTCATTTTTCGTATTTTTTTCGGGACTTCAAATACATAAATTTTTCGCTGGGCTTGAAATCTGGGACCAATAAAAATGACTTTTAGTTGTTCGTTTACTGGGTTAAAATGAGGATCATTTTGCAGAAAAATATGATAAAAAATATATACCGAATTATAATAAAAAAATATAACTCGAGCAAAAAGTCTAGAAAAACGCTTGTCTATTTTACATACATGTGTTTAGCTCATTTTGCCCAAGTTTGGTGTCTGTGGAATGAAGCAGCTATTGTCTGTGTACTTTTAAAAAGAGGTGTATTTTAAGTCGGTTCACATTTTCAATTCAAAATGGCCGCCTTCCCGTGTGTGATAGGTGTGGTCCCCATTGGCTTTTTGTTCATAAGCCCATGGTGGATGTGTGTACCAAGTTTCATTTGCCTACAACAAACTAACAATTTCACTTCCATTGACTTTTTCACATTTTTGGGACGTTGCTATGGCAACACATTTATAGATAGGGGTGGTTGTCATTGGCTTTTATGCTCGTCATGACATAAGAGATGTGTGTACCAAATTTTATGTCTCTATGACAAACTAAATTCTTGGGTCCCATTATAAGTTTGTAGGGGCGCTGGAGAGCCATTTCTAAAGATAACCCTTTTATTTACATATTTTTGTTCAGGTCATGAATGTGCACAAACGCCTTTTTGGGTCCAACTCGATCCGAGAAGGCGTTTGAGAGTTAAGAGACGTTTTATTTTCACAAAAATGGCCACCTCGTTACAGGCTTGCCACACCCATACCCGATAAGATATCAACAACAAAGTCACAACTTTGGTTGGCACATGTGTCTAGATGATACTCACCAAATTTGGGGCCATTTAGATTAAAACACAATGATTTGCATCTTTTGCGAAAAGGGGTGCGATTTTAGTGGCCATGCGTTTCACCCCACATGGCGGACTTCCTGTTGAGTTTAGAGTGTGGCTGTCATTGACTTTTCTGTTTGCCCTGAGGTGTCCTATGGATGTATCAAGTTTCATTTTTCTACATTGGAATAAAGTTACTTTCACTTTCCATAGGCCCAATGTATTTTGACTTTTCTAGGGTCGCCACTGAGTCATTTTTCGTATTTTTTTCGGGACTTCAAATACATAAATTTTTCGCTGGGCTTGAAATCTGGGACCAATAAAATGACTTTTAGTTGTACGTTTACTGGGTTAAAATTGAGGATCATTTTGCAGAAAAAATATGATAAAAAATATATACCGAATTATAATAAAAAAAAATATAACTCGAGCAAAAAAGTCTAGAAAAACGCTTGTCTATTTTACATACATGTGTTTAGCTCATTTTGCCCAAGTTTGGTGTCTGTGGAATGAAGCAGCTATTGTCTGTGTACTTTTAAAAAGAGGTGTATTTTAAGTCGGTTCACATTTTCAATTCAAAATGGCCGCCTTCCCGTGTGTGATAGGTGTGGTCCCCATTGGCTTTTTTGTTCATAAGCCCATGGTGGATGTGTGTACCAAGTTTCATTTGCCTACAACAAACTAAAAATTTCACTTACCATTGACTTTTTCACATTTTTGGGACGTTATGGCAACACATTTATAGATAGGGGTGGTTGTCATTGGCTTTTATGCTCGTCATGACATAAGAGATGTGTGTACCAAATTTCATGTCTCTATGACAAACTAAATTCTTGGGTCCCATTATAAGTTTGTAGGGGCGCTGGAGAGCCATTTCTAAAGATAACCCTTTTATTTACATATTTTTGTTCAGGTCATGAATGTGCACAAACGCTTTTTGGGTCCAACTCGATCCGAGAAGGCGTTTGAGAGTTAAGAGACGTTTTATTTTCACAAAAATGGCCACCTCGTTACAGGCTTGCCACACCCATACCCGATAAGATATCAACAACAAAGTCACAACTTTGGTTGGCACATGTGTCTAGATGATACTCACCAAATTTGGGGCCATTTAGATTAAAACACAATGATTTGGATCTTTTTGCGCAAAGTGCGATTTTAGTGGCCATGCGTTTCACCCCACATGGCGGACTTCCTGTTGAGTTTAGGTGTGGCTGTCATTGACTTTTCTGTTTGCCCTGAGGTGTCCTATGGATATACCAAGTTTCATTTTTCTACGTTGAAAAAACTTACTTTCACTTTCCATAGGCCCAATGTATTTTGATTTTGTAGGGTCGCCACTGAGTCATTTTTCGATATTTTTTTCGGCGACTTCAAAACATAACATTTTCGCCGAGCTTGAAGTCTGGGACCAATAAAAATGACTTTTCGTGCATGTTCACTTGGTCAAATTTAGGATCATTTGGTCACAATATAAAAAAAAACCCGAGCAAAACAATAGGCCCTCCCGGCCATCACCGGCTCGGGCCTAATAATCCGAGCAAAACAATAGGCCCTCCCGGTCATCACCGGCTCGGCCTAATTAAAGCCAAGCGGCGATAAAGGCCCTCGCCTCCCTTGAGACCGCGGGGACACATGCACTCGTGCTTTAAAGCGTAAACTTCACGGTAAAAGGATTCTGAGGAGTTTTCTAAGACTCTAGCCGTGGCTCTGGAGGGGCCTCCTCTAAAGGAAGGATCCTGGCAATTGGGAAATGGCATTTATTTCCCAAAGGTTGCCTCTTCACAGACTCATTACGACCACAGCCACAAATGTATCAAAACAAATTGATAACTTTTTGGCACACGTGTCTAGATGATACTCACCAAATTTGGAGCTGTTTAGATGAAAAGCCTTTAGACACAAGGGGTGAGATTTAGGTGGTCACGCATTCCACCCAACATAGTAGATTTTCTGTTGAGTTTACGGTATGACTGTAATAAACTTTTCTGTTTGCCCTGAGGTGTCCTATGGATGTACCAAGTTTTGTATTTCTACATTGGAAAAATTTACTTTCATTTTCCATAGAACCAATGTATTTTGACTTTTCTAGGGGTCGCCACTGAGTCATTTTTCATATTTTTTCGGGACTTCAAATACATAAATTTTTCGCCGGGCTTGAAGTCTGGGACCAATAAAATGACTTTTCATGTTACTGGGTCAAATTTAGGATCATTTGGTCAGAAAAAAAATAAAAAATAATAAAATAAAATTAAAGCCGCAAGCGGCGATAAAGGCCCTCGCCTCCCTTGAGACCTGGGACACATGCACTGGAGGAGTGCATTTCGTGCTAAAGCGTAAATTTCACGGTAAAAGGATTCTGAGGAGTTTTCTAAAACTCTAGCCGTGGCTCTGGAGGGGCCTCCTCTAAAGGAAGGATCCTGGCAATTGGGAAATGGCATTTATTTCCCAAAGGTTGCCTCTTCACAGACTCATTACGACCACAGCCACAAATGTAACAAAACAAATTGATAACTTTTTTTTGCACACGTGTCTAGATGATACTCACCAAATTTGGAGCTGTTTAGATGAAAAGCCTTTAGATAGAAGGGGTGCGATTTAGGTGGTCGCGCATTCCACCCAACATAGTAGATTTTCTGTTGAGTTTACGATATGGCTGTAATAAACTTTTCAGTTTGCCCTGAGGTGTCCTATGGATGTACCAAGTTTCATTTTTCTACATTGGAATAAAGTTACTTTCACTTTCCATAGGCCCGATGTATTTTTACTTTTCTAGGGTCGCCACTGAGTCATTTTTCGTATTTTTTTGGGACTTCAAATACATAAATTTTTGGGCTTGAAATCTGGGACCAATAAAAATGACTTTTAGTTGTACGTTTACTGGGTTAAATTGAGGATCATTTTGCAGAAAAAATATGATAAAAAAATATATACCGAATTATAATAAAGAAAAATATAACTCGAGCAAAAAAGTCTAGAAAAACGCTTGTCTATTTTACATACATGTGTTTAGCTCATTTTGCCCAAGTTTGGTGTCTGTGGAATGAAGCAGCAATTGTATGTGTACTTTTAAAAGAGGTGTATTTTAGTCGGTTCACATTTTCAATTCAAAATGGCCGCCTTCCCGTGTGTGATAGGGTGTGGTCCCCATTGGCTTTTTTATTCATAAGCCCATGGTGGATGTGTGTACCAAGTTTCATTTGCCTACAACAAACTAAAAATTTCACTTCCCATTGACTTTTTCCACATTTTGGGACGTTGCTATGGCAACACATTTATAGATAGGGGGTGGTTGTCATTGGCTTTTATGCTCGTCATGACATAAGAGATGTGTGTACAAAATTTTATGTCTCTATGACAAACTAAATTCTTGGGTCCCATTATAAGTTTGTAGGGGGCGCTGGAGAGCCATTTCTAAAGATAACCCTTTTATTTACATATCTTTGTGTTCAGGTCATGAATGTGCACAAACGCCTTTTGGGTCCAACTCGATCCGAGAAGGCGTTTGAGAGTTAAGAGACATTTTATTTTCACAAAAATGGCCACCTCTTTACAGGCTTGCCACACCCATACCCGATAAGATATCAAAAACATAGTCACAACTTTGGTTGGCACACGTGTCTAGATGATACTCACCAAATTTGGGGCTATTTAGATTAAAACACAATGATTTGCATCTTTTTGCGCAAGGGGTGCGATTTTAGTGGCCATGCGTTTCACCCCACATGTCGGACTTCCTGTTGAGTTTAGAGTGTGGCTGTCATTGACTTTTCTGTTTGCCCTGAGGTGTGCTATAGATATACCAAGTTTCATTTTTCTACATTGGAATAAAGTTACTTTCACTTTCCATAGGCCCGATGTATTTTGACTTTTCTAGGGGTCGCCACTGAGTCATTTTTCGTATTTTTTTTTCGGGGACTTCAAATACATAAATTGTTTGCTGGGCTTGAAATCTGGGACCAATAAAAATGACTTTTAGTTGTACGTTTACTGGGTTAAATTGAGGATCATTTTGCAGAAAAATATGATTAAAAAAATATACCGAATTATAATAAAAAAAAATATAACTCGAGCAAAAAAGTCTAGAAAAACGCTTGTCTATTTTACATACATATGTTTAGCTCATTTTGCCCAAGTTTGGTGTCTGTGGAATGAAGCAGCTATTGTCTGTGTACTTTTAAAAGAGGTGTATTTTAAGTCGGTTCACATTTTCAATTCAAAATGGCCGCCTTCCGTGTGTGATAGGGTGTGGTCCCAATTGGATTCTTTGTTCATAAGCCCATACTGGATGTGTGTACCAAGTTTCATTTGCCTACAACAAACTAAAATTTTCACTTCCCATTGACTTTTTCCACATTTTTGGGGCGTTGCTATGGCAACACATTTATAGATAGGGGTTGTCATTGGCTTTTATGCTCGTCATGACATAAGAGATGTGTGTACCAAATTTTATGTCTCTATGACAAACTAAATTCTTAGGTCCCATTATAGGTTTGTAGGGGGCGCTGGAGAGCCATTTCTAAAGATAACCCTTTTATTTACATATTTTTGTGTTCAGGTCATGAATGTGCACAAACGCCTTTTTGGGTCCAACTCGATCCGAGAAGGTGTTTGAGAGTTAAGAGACATTTTATTTTCACAAAAATGGCCACCTCGTTACAGGCTTGCCACACCCATACCCGATAAGATATCATAAACAAAGTCACAACTTTGGTTGGTACACGTGTCTAGATGATACTCACCAAATTTGGGGCCATTTAGATTAAAACACAATGATTTGCATCTTTCTGCGCAAGGGGTGCGATTTTAGTGGTCGCGTTTCACCCCACATGGCGGACTTCCTGTTGAGTTTAGGTGTGGCTGTCATTGACTTTTCTGTTTGCCCTGAGGTGTCCTATGGATGTACCAAGTTTCATTTTTCTACGTTGGAAAAAAGTTACTTTCACTTTCCATAGGCCCAATGTATTTTGATTTTGTAGGGGTCGCCACTGAGTCATTTCTCGTATTTTTTTCGCGACTTCAAAAACATACCATTTTTCGCCGAGCTTGAAGTCTGGGACCAATAAAAATGACTTTTCTTGCATGTTCACTGGGTCAAATTTAGGATCATTTGGTCACAATAAAAATAAAAAAAAAAAAAAAAATCCGAGCAAAACAATAGGCCCTCCCGGTCATCACCGGCTCGGGCCTAAATATATACCGAATTATA
The DNA here is from genome assembly GCA_024416835.2 of Perccottus glenii. NCBI lineage: Eukaryota > Metazoa > Chordata > Actinopteri > Gobiiformes > Odontobutidae > Perccottus > Perccottus glenii. Next base: position 5,185 of record JALDQB020000131.1, on the reverse strand, counting down.
ATAAAAAAATATAACTCGAGCAAAAAAGTCTAGAAAAACACTTGTCTCTTTTACATACATGTGTTTAGCTCATTTTGCCCAAGTTTGGTGTCTGTGGAATGAAGCAGCTTTTTCTGTGTACTTTTAAAAAGAGGTGTATTTTAAGTCGGTTCACATTTTCAATTCAAAATGGCCGCCTTCCGTGTGTGATAGGGTGTGGTCCCCATTGGCTTTTTGTTCATAAGCCCATACTGGATGTGTGTACCAAGTTTCATTTGCCTACAACAAACTAAAAATTTCACTTCCCATTGACTTTTCCACATTTTTGGGCGTTGCTATGGCAACACATTTATAGATAGGGGTGCTTGTCATTGGCTTTTATGCTCGTCATGACATAAGAGATGTGTGTACCAAATTTTATGTCTCTATGACAAAGTAAATTCTGGGTCCCATTATAAGTTTGTAGGGGCGCTGGAGAGCCATTTCTAAAGATAACCCTTTTATTTACACATCTTTGTGTTCAGGTCATGAATGTGCACAAACGCTTTTGGGTCCAACTCGATCCGAGAAGGCGTTTGAGAGTTAAGAGACGTTTATTTTCACAAAAATGGCCACCTCGTTACAGGCTTGCCACACCCATACCCGATAAGATATCAACAACAAAGTCACAACTTTGGTTGGCACACGTGTCTAGATGATACTCACCAAATTTGGGGCCATTTAGATTAAAACACAATGATTTGCATCTTTCTGCGCAAGGGGTGCGATTTTAGTGGCCGCGCGTTTCACCCCACATGGCGGACTTCCTGTTAAGTTTAGGGTGTGACTGTCATTGACTTTTCTGTTTGCCCTGAGGTGTCCTATGGATATACCAAGTTTCATTTTTCTACGTTGGAAAAAAGTTACTTTCACTTTCCATAGGCCCAATGTATTTAGACTTTTGTAGGGGTCGCCACTGAGTCATTTTTCATATTTTTTTTTCGACGACTTCAAATACATACATTTTTCGCCGGGCTTGAAGTCTGGGACCAATAAAAATGACTTTTAGTTGCACGTTTACTGGGTCAAATTGAGGATCATTTTGCAGAAAAATTATAATAAAAAATATATACCGAATTATAATAAAAATATATAACTCGAGCAAAAAAGTCTAGAAAAACACTTGTCTCATTTACATACATGTGTTTAGCTCATTTTGCCCAAGTTTGGTGTCTGTGGAATGAAGCAGCTATTGTCTGTGTACTTTTAAAAAAGAGGTGTATTTTAAGTCGGTTCACATTTTCAATTCAAAATGGCCGCCTTCCTGTGTGTGATAGGGTGTGGTCCCCATTGGCTTTTTTGTTCATAAGCCCATGGTGGATGTGTGTACCAAGTTTTATTTGCCTACAACAAACTAAAAATTTCACTTCCCATTGACTTTTTCACATTTTTGGGACGTTGCTATGGCAACACATTTATAGATAGGGGTGGTTGTCATTGGCTTTTATGCTCGTCATGACATAAGAGATGTGTGTACCAAATTTCATGTCTCTATGACAAACTAAATTCTTGGGTCCCATTATAAGTTTGTAGGGGGCGCTGGAGAGCCATTTTTAAAGATAACCCTTTTATCTACATATTTTTGTGTTCATGTCATGAATGTGCACAAACGCCTTTTTGGGTCCAACTCGATCCGAGAAGGCGTTTGAGAGTTAAGAGACATTTTATTTTCACAAAAATGGCCAGCTCGTTACAGGCTTGCCACACCCATACCCGATAAGATATCAACAACAAAGTCACAACTTTGGTTGGCACACGTGTCTAGATGATACTCACCAAATTTGGGGCCATTTAGATTAAAACACAATGATTTGCATCTTTTTGCCCAAGGGGTGCGATTTTAGTGGCCATGCGTTTCACCCCACATGGCGGACTTCCTGTTAAGTTTAGGGTGTGACTGTCATTGACTTTTTTGTTTGCCCTGAGGTGTCCTATGGATGTACCAAGTTTCATTTTTCTACGTTGGAAAAAAGTTACTTTCACTTTCCATAGGCCCAATGTATTTTGACTTTTCTAGGGTTTGCCACTGAGTCATTTTTTGTAATTTTTTATAAGCAGCTTATATAAATAGTAAAAGTAATCTACATATTTAAACATAATTAACGAATAATTGCATAGGCCTATAGCTTATAGAAATAATATTTTATGCTTTTATATCTTTTAGGGACCACAACATGTTAGGGAGGCTAAGCGCAGAGAAGGCTGCTCCAATATATCTCAGTTCTTCCATTCAGATAGAGCTGAGATGTATTTCACATCTTTTATTGTGGAACATAACCCGCCACTCCATGTTTGTATGCACACAGGAAAGTTATTTAGGAAATAACTGTTCTGTTATATTCAGCTGTATTTCGGTATACAAGTAAAGTCATGTTCTGTGCAAGCCTCTCCCATTGAACCTCTAAAATGGTCCTCGTGTAAGGGCGCCGCCATACGGTGATTTTACAGCGAAATACAGCAATATAACTCCGTCCACCAGAGGGCAGGCTCCAAAAGCGGAAATATAAGGAGAAACCTAATGACGACTTTACAAGAGTAAAACTCATCTTTACAGCCTGGTACAAAAGATGGCTCCGGTCTCTAGAGCTAAGTTTTTACTACATGACAACTCTGGGGGGGGGTGAATTTTTGATTAATATGTTTGTTTATGCTATCTAAAAACTATTGTTTTACTATGGAAAAAGCCCGGATGTAACGGCCATTTTATTGCCCATTCGTAATGACAATATTGGTGAATAGGGGACCAATGGGCGGATATCATCCATATTTATACAATCTATGGTTCTGTGGTGAAATGTCATATACAGTTAATACAGTTAATTTAGAGTTAGTTTCATTTCTACAAATGGTGCAAACTCTGCATGATTATAGATAAAAGATTCCCATTCCCCTGCCATTCTGTGATCGGCAGTGATCAGCAATCGGCAGATCGTGATTTTGGTGATCGGCCCCAAAAATTCTGATCGGAGCATCTCTAGTTTTCAGGCGTTTTTTAAAGATGGCTAAAGAAAAGGCCATTATTGATTACATATTTTCTAGTATGAATCAAAAATTATTAACATTTTCTTGTTTGCTTTCTGACAGAAATTCAGCCATGTGAGCTTGGTGGGAAGAAAGGACCCACGTGCCTTCTACCACACCAAAACCTGGTGGTGTGGTTTCATACTGACCGCTCTTGGAGAGTCGGCTAACTTCACCTCCTATGCCTTCGCCCCACTTTCTCTTGTAGCACCGCTCAATGCTGTGTCAATACTTAGTAAGCTCATTGTCTGTGATACCTAAAATGTAATTGGGTGTAGATAACTATTGCCTTTTAATCAACTTGCATTTCATTCATTTACACCCTTTTTGCTATTTTTCTTCTTTTCAGCAAGCTCAATACTGGGCTTTATTTTTCTGCGAGAAAAATTGAAGCCCAAAGAATTTGCAAGTAAGTTTTATGACCTCAAGCTTACAATTGCATGCATCTGAGAGGGCAGGTGTCTTCACCTAGTTTAACATTCATATGTTCATTTGCCTTTACTGCTATGTGAAACCTTTTTAATCTTCCTTTTATTTCAGAACACTTTGGGTTGTCCTTCCTGGGCTGTATCCTAACAATCGGTGGAACGTACCTTTTTGTAGCATTTGGACCAAATTCTCATGAAAAAGTCAATGGAGAGAACATTGAGAGGCACATTGTAGCCTGGCCTGTTCTTGTGTATCTGGTGAGAAATTTGACAGGGCATATTTTAGCATTTATCTTACAATGTCTGTTTGTGCTAAAGTAGTTTCAAGCAATGACATTTTATTTAATCAAAATTCATTCTGTGTACAACTATCTGAGCTAAAGAAGAAGACAACAGTACATCATCCATCTAATTGCTGCTAAGAATAGGTAATACAACAGTAACTGAACAATTGATCCAACACTAATTGCTTCAATGGAACTAGTAATATTATCATCATTTATCTGGTTGTGTCCATCCAAGACCTCTTAACAGCAGGGGTCAGAGTCTGGTGACTCAGATGTTTTCTTATTCTTCGCTGTAGGGCATTTTCTGTTGTCATTCTGAGAACATTTCTGGCTTTAGGTCACTCATTATTGGAAACTTCTCTGTTATTTAGCTCCCTGTTTGTGTATTTGTATTAATTTTCTATTCTCCTTACTGGCAGTCCCTGGGGATTATAACGTTCTGCCTGCTTCTTTACTTCTACAAAAGGCGAAGGGCTGACTACCTGGTTATTATTCTAACGCTAGTTGCTCTGCTGGGTAAGTGGCTTTCATTTAACACAACACATATGCTCGCAGTTGGTTTCATCTGATATGAAATTTGCTGTCAACATCTTATCAAGTTATTAAAGAAAAATTATACAGTTATGAATGCTTATTGGGGCCAAAGTTGGGGTACAGGTTGTTGTATGTTTGATGTTTTTTTTTTCTTTGCTACACAGGCTCAGTCACAGTTATTACAGTGAAAGCTGTGTCAGCCATGTTGGTTCTTACAATTGAAGGCTCCATGCAGCTCAACTATCCAATCTTTTATGTCTTGATTGTGTGCATGGTTTTTTCAGCGGTCTTCCAAGCCAGGTAAAAGACTTTCTGTTAAAACTTAACATAACTGTAAACTTTACTGTAAGCATGGTTCCTCCAATGTGTTTCCCAACAGCTTTTTGCATGGATCAGTGAATGCGTTTACATGCACAAGAATGCTTCGATATTAACCCCAATAAGAGCATAATCCGAATAAGACATTCCCATGGAAACAGTTTTTCTAATGACCTTAGCCTGATCTAGGTCATATTTGGAGGAAACAATAATTGTAGTATGACACTCATAATCACTTTGTTGCAGCATGTAAACACCTTAATTGCACTTTGGTATTTTGACAGAATTTGTAATACACATACCCTGAGTGGGAATAAAATGGTAAGCCTACATGAAATATAATAATGTAAATTATTAGTTAATGCAAGCGAACGAACTAAATACAAACTGCATAAACAGTTTATTTGTAAAAAATAAATTTTTGTGTTACTTTTTATTATTCACGTGGGGAAATTTATTCTCTGCATTTAACCTATCCAGTGGATTAGGTATAGTGTTTTTATTTATATATATATATATATATATATATATATATATATATATATATATATATATATATATATATAAATAACAGCTCAA
>JALDQB020000130.1:0-133912 GCA_024416835.2 Perccottus glenii | reverse complement strand
GAGTCAGCTGACATCAAATGTGCTTTTGAGTCACTTGAATGAGGGCTGTCTTTAACAATGGATTCAGTGATTGACTTGAGTTTGTCTGAAAAGAATGAGAAAAGCTCTTGAGCAGCACATTGGAGCCAGAGAGAACATGTTGTGGAGGTTTACAGATTGTTTACCAGAGTAAACAGTGCTTTAGGCCTGCACATGGAACTCTTAATAGTAGAAGAGAAAGAAGAGGATGGAGCAGCATTGAGGGATGTCAGGTGTTGATCAAACACTCCTTAAAAGCCACAGAGTGTTCAATGAGTCCAGATTTCCTGAACAGTCTTTCCAGGCGACGACCTTTAGCTTTCATCGCTCGAAGTTCAGGAGTGAACCAGGCTGAGACATGGGAAGAAGGAACTGGTCTAGTTTTAACACGAGCATGCTTCTTAGAGATTTTGGAAATAGTATTATTGTAGATACAACAGATTTCTGATGGACAGTTAGATGATAAACAATCTGACAAAGGTACAAACTCTTATTGAAACAGAAAAACAACTGGTTTTACAAAAGGTCAGCATTTGTTTTTTTGTAGGTGATGTAGTTGTTGGAAAATTAAAACTGAAATTTAAAGGTTAAGAAACAGTTCATACTGTCGTTGTGTCCTTGGGCAAGACACTTAACCCACCTTGCCTCCAGTGGTGTTCCAGCTGTGACACTGATGAATGGAACCTGAATGTAAGTCGCTTTAACTGAAAGCGTCATCTGTAAATGTAACACTGGTGAATGTAAGTCGCTTTGGATAAAAGCGTCTGCCAAATGACTAAATGTAAATGTAAATGTAAAATCAAATCAGAGCCACTAACAAGAATATTATATAAGCCAGATGTACAAATAAGATCCAATAGTGTATTTAACTCTGGTTCAGTGTTGCTCCTAGAGTTTACAGTGTTTTCATATTTGTACAAGTCATAACTTGTGTTCACCACAAACTGAACCACTCCTTTTGAGTTTCACTGCAGCGAACTCTTTCTGTCGACAACGAGCGGTGAGTTTTCTCTGTGTTCTCTTTCTGTTAGTTTATAATCTGTTTTTATAAAAATGTTATAATAAGAAACAGAAATAACTGAGGAAGGATGTTACCTTTAAGAGTTCAGTTGAAACGATGGATCAAAGACAGAGTCACGTCTGAAGCAGAGACAAACAGACAGACCCGTTTGTTCTTGTTCACATGAGAACTGTCTGTGTTACACTGAGCTGCTTTAATAAAACGTGAGAAAAAACTTTAACAAAGAGTTACTTTAGATTTAAACATTTAGTGGTAAAGCTCTTTTTAAACCAAACAGTTCTGACACTTTAGCTTTGAGTCAAACATCAGCTTTAGTCCTGGTCTAGTCCTGGTCTAGTCCTGGTCTAGTTCTGGTCTAGTCCTGGTCTAGTCCTGATCTAGTCCTGGTCTAGTCCTTGGTCTAGTTCTGGTCTAGTCCTGGTCTAGTCCTGGTTCAGACTCTGGTCTAGTCCTGGTCTAGTCCTAGTCTAGTCCTGGTTCAGACTCTGGTCTAGTCCTGGTTCAGACTCTGGTTTAGTCCTGGTTTAGACTCTGGTCTAGTCCTGGTTCAGACTCTGGTCTAGTCCTGGTTCAGACTCTGGTTTAGTCCTGGTTCAGACTCTGGTTTAGTCCTGGTTTAGACTCTGGTTTAGTTCTGGTTCAGACTCTGGTCTAGTCCTGGTTCAGACTCTGGTCTAGTCCTGGTTCAGACTCTGGTTTAGTCCTGGTCTAGTCCTGGTCTAGTCCTGGTCTAGTTCTGGTCTAGTCCTGGTCTAGTCCTGATCTAGTCCTGGTCTAGTCCTGGTTCAGACTCTGGTTTAGTCCTGGTTTAGACTCTGGTCTAGTCCTGGTTCAGACTCTGGTCTAGTCCTGGTTCAGACTCTGGTTTAGTCCTGGTTTAGACTCTGGTTTAGTTCTGGTTCAGACTCTGGTCTAGTCCTGGTTCAGACTCTGGTCTAGTCCTGGTTCAGACTCTGGTTTAGTCCTGGTCTAGTCCTGGTCTAGTCCTGGTCTAGTTCTGGTCTAGTCCTGGTCTAGTCCTGATCTAGTCCTGGTCTAGTCCTTGGTCTAGTTCTGGTCTAGTCCTGGTCTAGTCCTGGTTCAGACTCTGGTCTAGTCCTGGTCTAGTCCTAGTCTAGTCCTGGTTCAGACTCTGGTCTAGTCCTGGTCTAGTCCTGGTTCAGACTCTGGTTTAGTCCTGGTTTAGACTCTGGTCTAGTCCTGGTTCAGACTCTGGTTTAGTCCTGGTTTAGACTCTGGTCTAGTCCTGGTTCAGACTCTGGTCTAGTCCTGGTCTAGTCCTGGTTCAGACTCTGGTTTAGTCCTGGTTCAGACTCTGGTCTAGTCCTGGTCTAGTCCTGGTTCAGACTCTGGTTTAGTCCTGGTTCAGACTCTGGTCTAGTCCTGGTCTAGTCCTGGTTCAGACTCTGGTTTAGTCCTGGTTTCGACTCTGGTCTAGTCCTGGTTCAGACTCTGGTTTAGTCCTGGTTCAGACTCTGGTTTAGTCCTGGTTTAGACTCTGGTCTAGTCCTGGTTCAGACTCTGGTTTAGTCCTGGTTCAGACTCTGGTTTAGTCCTGGTTTAGACTCTGGTCTAGTCCTGGTTCAGACTCTGGTTTAGTTCTGGTTCAGACTCTGGTCTAGTCCTGGTCTAGTCCTGGTTCAGACTCTGGTTTAGTCCTGGTTCAGACTCTGGTCTAGTCCTGGTTCAGACTCTGGTTTAGTCCTGGTTTAGACTCTGGTTTAGTTCTGGTTCAGACTCTGGTTTAGTCCTGGTTCAGACTCTGGTCTAGTCCTGGTTCAGACTCTGGTTTAGTCCTGGTTTAGACTCTGGTCTAGTCCTGGTTCAGACTCTGGTCTAGTCCTGGTTTAGACTCTGGTCTAGTCCTGGTCTAGTCCTGGTTCAGACTCTGGTTTAGTCCTGGTTCAGACTCTGGTCTAGTCCTGGTTCAGACTCTGGTTTAGTCCTGGTTCAGACTCTGGTCTAGTCCTGGTTCAGACTCTGGAGTTTGGATCATTGGTAACAAACGGCTCATATCCTCTGTTTTTCACAAATGGTGGCTCTTCAGAAAAGAAGAATGGACAGATGGACAGACTCAGAGACTCTTTGATCCATAGAAATGATTGACCTGTGGGACGTGTCGAGAAGACGTTTTGTATTAAAAACAATAAGGTTCTAAAAACAGAAATAAAGACTGTAAAAGATGGAACTGTTTTTAAGACCTATTGTAGAAATGTTTTTTTTACTTTTGGCAGAAGAACAATAGAGTTTGTAACTTGGTCAGTTACTGTTCAGAAGGTTTTATAATGTTTAGTTTGACAGTTGTATTGAAGCAGACGAGGAGTTTTCTGCCTCCTGTTAGTCCCAGCTCGTACTAAACGTTGGTCTCACTGCTTCGTTCCTCGTCTTTTTCCTGTTCCTCTTCTTCCTTCATCACTAAAACCTTGACCGACTGCAACAACTGACCAATCACAAAGAGAACAAAGAGGAACAGTGAAGGAAGTGGAATCATTGAAACACCTCTCGATACAATCATTTAAACAAAATAATAAATCGTATAAAACATGAATTTTCATCATATTACATGTTCTTTAATAACAAGCCGACCAAGTGTTTTATACATGTTACAGGGAAATCTGCAGAAAGTCCAAGGCTTTTAAAACTACACTATTTGTCAAGGCCTGGAGCAGTTTGTTGTCTTCCTTGGCTTTTGATATTTATTCTTTGGGGATTTTATCTAAGTTTCCTTTTGTCCAGGACCTGCCTGTTTACGATGAAAGTAGAAATGTTGCGTGTGTAGACTGAGATCTGAGGTCGATCTGAGAACTTGTACCAAAGAAATCTGAAGTTGTAAGTTTAAATCTTCACTTCATAAACAAAACCACTGAGTGCAACAGTCTGTGTATGTGTTACTGTGTGTCACACTTTTATTCTCTATTTACACTTTGCACACCTTTACTGTGATTAATATCCTCTTAGTTTTTGAATGTTTATTGGCTTTATTATTTCTGTAAAATGTCTCCACAGTTGGTCTAATTCTAATAAAGCATTATCCTGTTCTCCACCAGCGACAGCAGCTGGACACAAGAGCAGAAGCTGTCAATGACTGTAACAGAGCTAATGCAGGAAAAACACACTGAGAGCGTTAACGTGGCTAATAAACAACAGGCAGATGCTCAAAAACATTATTATAAGACCTATAAACTCCTTTTATGTGAAAACATGATTACAAACTGAAAATGTTTAAAACACAGAGCCATTAGCAGCAGCTTAACTACTTAACTTTTTTTTTCCTTTTTCTGTGTAATATAAGTCAAAAAGGACATTAAAACTTCAATAACAGAAATTATTGAAAAACTGAAAAAAATGTTAATCCGCACGTGTAGTTTTCCAGGGTCTGACGTCATAAAGGGCCGTATCTACTCCTGATTGGTCCAGCCATTAACTCAGTCTCCACAGGCTCCGCCCCCGACAAAAAAAAGGGGCTGCTATCACGTGACTCAAACGAAAGTGAAATAGTGATGGGATTTATGGCTCTTTGAGGGGATCCGGATCTTCGCGATCCGTTCCTTTCAGTTTAAGAAGCCAGCTTGGGGGCATCTCAGTTTATCCTGGAAATAATCACTGGGAGGAATGATGAGGTGAGATTTGTAGTCAAATAGTTAAAACTCAGATATCACACACCAATATCTGAGTTTGAATTATTCTGAAATATTGATTATTACCTCATTTGTCATGTGTGGACTATATTCCATAGGGTTGCACAAATCCCTCTGCTTAGACAGTGACATCACTATTTTGGATTTACATTTAGTACAAAGTGTGTGTGTGTGTGTGTAAAGCTACGTTGACTTATGTTATTCATACAATACCTACTCACAAATAAACATCAAAAACAAAGCCGGCTGAAATGAATTTCTGTGCAAAACAGCTTTTACACTTCCACACAAGAACATTATCACACAAGAACATTTTGATAGAAAACAAAAAATATTTAAAGTAGATAAATTAGAATAAATAAAATGGAAATGTCTACAAACTACATACTATTACTACTGTAAACTTTGCAAATAGGACATCAGCCCCTTCAAGTCAATGAACAATAACAAAGTGGGCTGCAATGAAGTACTCACGTGAAGGATGCGTGCACAACTAATAACTAATATCATCACGCTATAAAGGGTCGGCCTGCGCTGGGTGCGCCCCTCCCCCTATAACTGTTCTGTCTCGCGGAGGAGCTCATTTGTGTGCATTTGTGTGAGACACGCATGAGGAAAAAAGAACGACAGAAAGAACGGCTCCCCTCCAGCCGCGACTCAGCTCCCATCGTTCATTTTTATGAGCCGTTCAAAAGAATCGGTTCGTTCGCGAACGTCACAACTCTAAAGTGAAAGTATTCAGAAAGCCTCCATTTTGCTGTGTCGTGGTGTGAGGAGGTGAGTGTGACATTAGTGTTCTTTGACTTGATTAAAGCTGTTGTCTCAGTGTGGACTGTTACAGAGAGCAGAGGACAGACAGCTGCTGACTTTTACTGCGCTGTATTTACACTAGTGATGAGTCGTTCATGAACGATTCGTTCTTTTTGAACGAGTCTTTAATATGACTCGGGAACAACTAGTCATCTCAGAGAGCGAGTCGTTCATTTTTGTGTAGACCCGCGCATGCGCATTGCGCCACATATCATACAGGAAACAGAAAGGAGTCATTCATCTCCCAAGTCGTTCGTTCGTTCGTTCACCAAGTCCCAGCCCCATAGAGAAAGAGTCTGCAGTTACCGGAAACAGAAAGGAACTGTTCATTTTCCGAGTCTCTGAGTCGTTCATTCCAGTCCCCATAGGCTGAACGCAGAAACAGAAGGACTCGTTCATTTCATGAGTCAGTCTTTGGGTCTGAGTTTCGTTCTTTTGTCACGTGACCGCTTCAGTCTCTCGCAACATCATTACACTCATATTATTGACTGTATTTTATTATATTTAGGAATTATTATAAAATTATCAAAATATATCTGCAATAAACATTATCTGAAAATTAAAAAAGTTCCATTTGTTTCTGTCAGTCTATTTTTAGTGTGAAATGTTAGTGCCACTTTGTTTTTTTATTATTATTTAAACTATTATAAACTATAAAATTATTACCTAAGATTAGAATCCACTGTAAAGTCCTAATCTTTGCTTTATCAGTTATTTCCACCGGATAAGAAAAATATAAAGATACAATTTGAGGCCAGAAACGCATCACATAACTGTAAAAGTAAAAAAAATAAATAAAAGAATTGCGTTTGTTTATACAGTTATGTGAAATATATGTATGTATTAACTTGTTTCTGTATCCAATGTGTGACAAATGAACGAGACTCAGACCCGAAGACTGACTCATGAAATGAACGAGTCCTTCTGTTTCTGCGTTCAGCCTACGGGGACTTGAATGAACGACTCGGGAGATGAACAGTTCCTTTCTGTTTCCGGTAACTGCATACTCTTTCTCTATGGGGCTGGGACTTGGTGAACGAACGAACGAACAAACGAAAGACTTGGGAGATGAATGACTCCTTTCTGTTTCCGGACAGACGGATGTATTAGCTACAGCTACATGAGGCTGTCACGGCCCAGACCAGACATGTTGACGGAATTAATGCTAAGCTAAATATGAAGTGACAAAGGAAAAAAACTATTTGGATTAAGAGGTGAGTTGAACTCTCTGCCTGAAGTAAGCTGCAATGAATTTATAATTTATTTTTTAAAGTTTGGCCATGGCTGCATTAGTTTATAGTTATTATAGTTTTTATTCCAAAAGTACTAAATGTATTAAAATTGTAATATGTAACATTTTAATTAGATTCTGCTGAAATGAACGAAATGAACGAAATGACTTGAAAAAAGATTCGTTCATTTTGCTGAACGAGACTTAAAGAACTGAGTCAGTAAAATGATCCGAACTTCCCATCACTAATTTACACTGCGTTACTTCCTCTTGTTTAGTGTTGCCTCAGAACAGACCTGTTTGTGAATCATGGGCCTGTTACCGAGACTTAAACCCCGGATGTTTACAGCAAAGACTGAGATAAACACAGACTTTATAGAGAGGCTTTATTTGTTTGATAAAACTTCGTTAACAGTTTAAGGACACTCTCCTTTTTCAAAGCCAGTGTTTAACTCACACTGGTTTATTTTTAATACACACCTCATAATACAAACTCTTTAACTGTAGAGTATGTAGCATTTAGTTTATAATAAATCCTATAGATGATCATATTCTTAATGAGTTGGTTTTAAAGTGTGTTGTCTGTATTCAACAGCAGCCTGAACAGTTTTGTCACATTTGGAGAGTTTGTCTAGATTTTAAAGGAAAAAGGTGTCGGCCCCATAAATAATTCTAGAGTAAATAATGAACCAGTTTGTTTTGGGCAGAAAAGACTAAAATGAGGTGAGAAAGCTTCAGATCAGAACAGATTATGGAGGACTGTGGAGACTTTACCCAGAGGCCTTCACAGGCCCAAATATGAACAGTTCTCCTGAATAAAGGCAGAGGCCCATCTGGAGAGGTTTAAGACCAACATCTAAACTTTAACATGAAATAAAGCCAATAATCAATCACATTAGAAACATCTGGCTCCAGCTCCATGTGATAATTATTCATAAGGTGCTTTATTAAAATGATCAGAGCTCAGAGCTGTGTTTGACTCGTTCACCTTTCAGACTGAGGCAGAACATGAATAATGTGAGTGTGGACGAAGAGGAGGCCCAGTCTTCACAGAGCCATTATAAAGAGAGAGGTGTGTTCATGAAGGAACCTCCAGATGGCAGCAGCGAGCCAGGGCCCGCTCCAACACAGTGAGTAGCATCATCAGCTGTTTGTGTTTGATTTAAGAACACTGTGGTTCACCTGAAACAGCACAGGACACATTCATGGAGCCACTGCTTTAACTGAGGCTCAGGCCCAGAAATAAGAATATAGTGTCTGAAGGAAACTGTAAAGTGTGTGTTTTCTGAACAGAACAGAGTCAGAGGAAGTGCTCACTGCTGCTTATTAACACTCACTGTACAATAAATCCTGATGTTTTAGAGATGAGTGTCACAAACAGAGAGCAGTGTCTCCAGTGTCCAGCTGTGTGTCTCTGAAGAGCGACATGTCCAAGAACCACCCTCCAGTCTTCAGTAATGAACCTGGTCCACAGAGTCGACTGTAAAGTCGACTGTAAGTGATTTATATTTAGAAACTCCAGTTATATTTAGAAACTCCAGTTTCCATTTATTATTCATATCATTATTTATTTCAATAATCTTAAGTGTATATTTAATTTCATATATTATTGACAAAACAGGCACAAAGGATGTAATCACATTTAAACATTTAGATCTTTTATATTAGATGTATATTATTCAGTGAATGTGTCAGTTTTCTGTGGGACCATGATATTTCATCAGTCTGTGTGCTACACTGTTCTCTGAGGAGTGGCCTCACACTTTCCATTGAGAACAAGTCCATAAAGTCTCTGGGCCAGATGTAGATATTAAAACAGTCTGCTCAGCGACCTTTGTCTGAAGTGACGGACATCTGTCACTCAGTTTTTCTCAAACCTGTTTAGACCAAAGACCACTTTAACCCAAAACTCTAAGTAACCCCCAAAACAATATACCAACTTTTACAGTTCACAGATTTCAACTTAAAATAACATTTCAAATTAGCAATCACAAAAAAATAATTTAAAAATCCAGAAATGTTTGTTATTTTTGAAAATAAACATTGCAAAAACAAAAAAAACAGCCATTATTTGATTTCATATTAGGTTAATAAACTAAATTGTAAATTATACTTTGAGAAAGACTGCTCTTTTGCAGATTTTAGTGTCTGTTTAACCAACATTTATTCAGACTGATTAATTTAAAAAGAGAACATTTTTGTTCTTATCCTAGCATTTTCATTTTAGACTCACTCTAATCTGTTTGTGGTCTGAACAAAGGCAGGAGAACATAAGTCACCAAATCTGACAGTGACAGCTATTGATTGAGTGAAGTTTATTTTGAACAGAACACAAAGCTATACAACGACAAAGAAAGAGGCCACAGTGTTGTGTTAAAGAAACCCTTTGAACACATCTGTTCCTTTTGATTTGATGATGTCAGTGACAACCCTACTCTGTCTGACTGTAGAATAAATCAGTGTGTTCATGAAACGTGTTGTTTCAGAGATCAGAGAGCAGTGTCTCCAGTGTCCAGCTGTGTGTCTCTGAAGAGCGACTGGTCCATGCCCCTCCCTCCACACTTCAGTAATGAACCTGGAGCTCCACAGAGTCGGCTGTAAGTGATGCACTAATATCATTTATATTGACTTCATCAGCAGCTGATCAGTGCAGATATATTCACTGAACCACTGTCATCTCTCCATCACTGTTTTAAAATGAAAACTGTGTAAAACTGGAGACAGGACACATTCAGTCCAAAGGAAGACTGTCCTGTTTATTGTCAGCTGATTTTTATCTGTCAGTAATAACTCACTTCTAATGTCTTCATTTGAGCTCAGATTTAAAGTGAGAGGATGAGACACAATATGACTCCAGTCAAATGAGTTAGTTTCATTAATGGCTCCATTTCCAGAAACAGGTCAAATGGAGGGGTCAGTATTTTTGTGCAAAAGCAGGGACCAGGCTGTGACCTTTGTAAAGCTGTTTTAATGAATGTGTTGATGTCCACAGAGAGAGTCCTGGTGACGGCCCATCGTCCTGTGGTCTGTGTCAGAGCGTCCTGACTGATCCAGTCTCTACCAGCTGTGGACACTGCTTCTGCAGACAGTGTCTCTCTTCAAACTGGGACCAGTCTGGTTCACCTCAGCCCTGTCCCCAGTGTGGACAAAGCCTGCACATCTTCAGCAGTTTACAGAGTAAGACTGTTCATCCTCTTTTAAAGTTTATGTTTAATTCAACGACTAAACTAATGTGTTCAGGGCTGACTGCCACAGACATGTGACGGACCTGAAACAGCTCTAATAAATGTCACAGCATCAGATACATGTGGACAGCTCTGTTGTGGATAAAAGAGAGACTCAGGGATGTGCAGCCAGAGACTGAAGCCCAGAAGTCAGTTAAAATTAAGAGTTTTTGTGTAAAATGTGTTTTGTGACGTCACAAAGCATTCAACAATACCATTACTGTAGCATCCTCGACTGAGAGGGTCTAACTCTGGAACTGATGGTTCACTTGAAAGTTTATTAAAAGCCTAGATGAACATTTGGTGAACTCATCGTAAGAGCTTAAACAAATAACAGTTACTACAATTAAACTGTCTCTTAAAGCACAGATCACCAGTTTAACCTTAAAATAAATGTCTTTTGACGATTATAAAAAAAATGAATTATCTTTTACTATGGCTTATGAAACTACTCTTTTTCTCGTGTACAAGACAAATTCCAATTAAATTATACTCTTTTTTTTACCATGAAATGTAAATGATTTGACCAAATATACTATACTACACAATTATAACACTGCAATAAAACTCTTTTCACGTTATTTTTACGTTTTGACACTATCTTTGTATCACTCTTAACAGCCATGTCATGCTAGCGCCCTCTGCTGGTATAAAATACAGCAATTTGTAACAACATGGTAAAAATACAGAGTAAAACGATAAATGGTAAAAACTGAAAACAAACCTTGTTCCCTCGTCAGCAGGAGCTAAAGACTTATCACAGATTTATATTTACTCAAAATAAGCAGGTGCTGTTCTTTTTTGTTTTTATTTTTTTTAGAAGAAGTGTCTTAAAGTAAAAGTAGATGTGGCCTGTTTTTAAACCTTTGTACTAGGCACTGTTTTTGTGACACTGTTTCATGCTCCATGAGTTGATTCATACAGAAGCAGTCACGTCCTTCTGACTGATAATATTGGACTGTCCTCAAATGCATCACTCTTTTCTGTCAGGTTTTAAGTATTTTATTCTAGATGAGCTCTGGGATTTTTTTTAGCTCCTAAGAGTCCAAAGTCTATTAAAGTCTGCTTGTTCTCAAAAGAAAAAGTGGTATTCTTCTTCAGCAGTGTTCAGTTTGTCCTCTCTCTGATAGAACTAATGCATCCTTCCACTGGGCTCTATTTTTAAAGATAAACAAATGCAAAAATGATTTTCTGTTGAAAACATTGTTCTGATGCTTTCCATTTTAACTTTATACTTCAAACATTTGACACAAGCCCATTTAAAGCATGTTTGTTCTTGTTCCAGGTGAGCATAAGAGGAGTCTGCAGCAGAGATGTGAAAGTGTGTTTGAAGGAACTGAAACAGGAAGTAGAACGGCTCTGAACAGGATCTACACTGAGCTGTACATCACAGAGGTCAGTGAAGAGGTCAGTACCCAACATGAGGTCAGGCAGCTGGAGACTCAGTCCAAGAGACTGTCCACGACGCTCCAATCAGGTGCCACGACATCTTTAAAGCGTTAGCGTCCGATCAGAAGCCCATCAGAGTGGTGCTGACCAACGGCGTGGCTGGAGTGGGAAAGACCTTCTCGGTTCTGAAGTTCACTCTGGACTGGGCCCAGGGCTTAGAGAACCAGGAGGTGGATCTGGTGGTGCCCCTGTCGTTCAGAGAGCTGAACCTGGTCCGAGAGCAGGACTACAGTCTGCTGACGCTGATACAGGTTTTCTATCCAACGCTACAGAAGCTGACGGCAGAGGCGCTGGCCGACAGGAAACTCCTGTTCATCCTCGGCGGCCTCGATGAGAGCAGACTGCCTCTGGATTTACACAACTGTCAGGTCATCTCTGAGGTCACACAGAGGTCACAGGTCATTGTGCTGTTGGTAAACCTCATCAGAGGCACACTGCTTCCTTCTGCCCTTATATGGATCACCTCCCGACCGGCAGCAGCCAATCAGATCCCTGCGAGGTGTGTGGACAGGGTCACAGAGGTCAGGGGCTTCACTGAGGCCCAGAAGGAGGAGTACTTCAGGAAGAGGTTCACAGATGAAGAGCTGTGTGACAGAGTCCTCTCCCACATCAAGACGTCCAGGAGCCTCCACATCATGTGCCAGATCCCAGTCTTCTGCTGGATCACAGCCACAGTCCTGGAGCACATGTTGGGAACCGAGCAGAGAGGACCACTGCCCCAGACCCTGACCGACATGTACGCACACTTCCTGCTGGTGCAGACTCACAGGAAGAGGCTCAAGTACCAACATTCCACTCATCTACAGCTGACACAGGCCGACTGTGAAGTCCTTCTGAAGCTGGGGAGGCTGGCCTTTGAACATCTGCAGAAAGGAAACCTCATGTTTTACCAAGAAGACCTGCAGCAGGTGGGTCTGGACCTGACCGAGGCCTCGGTCTACTCAGGACTTTGTACAGAGATCTTTAAACAAGAGACGCTCAACTTCCACAAATCAGTCTATTGCTTTGTTCATCTGAGCGTCCAGGAGTTTCTGGCTGCACTTTACAGACACCACTGCTTTAATAACGAGAACAAAAAAAATAAACTGGAGAGGTTTGTGATGTTTCTGACACTTACCTCAACACTAGACATCTTCCTCAGAGACGCCATGGAGGAGTCCCTCCAAAGTAAAAATGGCCACCTGGACCTGTTTGTGCGCTTCCTTCACGGCCTCTCTCTGGAGTCCAACCAGAGACTTCTGGGAGCTCTGCTGGGTCCAACACAGATCGACTCAGAGACAAGACAAAGAGTTATCTACAACCTGAAGAAGATAAACACAGACAGAATCTCTCCTGACAGAAGCATCAACATCTTCCACTGTCTGACAGAGTTAAACGACCACTCGGTCCATCAGCAGATCCAGGACTTTCTGAAGTCAGAGAACAGATCAGAGAAGCTCTCTGAGATCCAGTGTTCTGCTCTGGCCTACATGCTGCAGATGTCAGAGGAGGTCCTGGATGAGCTGGACCTAAGGGAGTACAACACTTCAGCTGAAGGACGACAGAGACTGATCCCGGCCGTGAGGAACTGTAGAAAGGCACTGTAAGTACTGTGTAAATATTTACTTTAATAATCATCTTAACTGTCATTAAGAAGGGGGTATATTAAAATATTAAATATCTGATTCAGGGTCAGGCCACAGCTTTAAACAATACTGTAATTAAACTGAAGCACTGGGATGTGTCATAGTTTTCTGACTGAACAGCTGCAGGGATTATGTGGGTCACTGAGTTTGGTGTCAATCATTTCCAGATGGTTTATGTGCCACTGTATTTGTTCTTTCAGTCTTTTTAAACTTGATTTATTTCTGTAGCTCTGCTCTCGTCTCGTGTCTCAGCCACAGTCGGCCACAGGATAAAATGCACAATGTTGCTGAAATGAATGAAGCATAAATCTGAAATGAGTGAAAAGAGAAGACAGTAATAAGCCTCACTTTGGCTCCGGCTCATGGAGCATTCATCCAAACACATTTAAAAATCCCTTCATGTTTACAGCATGTTACAAAAGGACCTTCTGCTGAACTCTGAAGTGTTTTAGACTGAGAGCTCTGTAAATGTGGGCCTTCAGTCACAATTATATTTTTACAAGACTTTATGAAGCTTTTTGTCTGATTTTTCAACAGATGTGAGATATTTAGTGTTTTTAATATTTAGTTTAGTGTAAGGAGCTTTGACAAAGAAGAAAAGGTTGGGACAATAATGAAAAACAGTCAAACATGTTTGTATCTGTTGCAGCTGGAGATAGTTTTAAACTTTGAATTTAAAGTGAATAAATGTAGTTCTGTGACCTGGACGACTGAGAACCTTTACATCTTTAATGTTTGACTTAATGTTACTGTGTTTACAGTCTCTTATTGTGGACTCTCAAAGATTCACTGTGAAGCTCTGTCGTCAGCTCTGAAGTCCAGTCCCTCTCACCTGAGAGAACTAGACCTGAGTTATAACGAACAATTAAACTCAGGAATGAAGGAGTTGTGTGAAGGACTAGCGAGTCCAAACTGTCGACTGGAGACTCTGAGGTCAGTCACTGGTCCTTCTCTTCTTTTCACTGACTCTTGGGTTTGAACAAACAGCTCATAAAGTCAAACTGTATCATGTTTATGAGAGGGATGCTTGGCCAAAGAACAAATGAAAAGTCTTCAGTAAATCAGTGTCAGTCTTTTTCCAATCCACCGAGCTCAGAAATAGTGTGTTGTACTTTCTCCTCTTTTTTGATCCATAAAAGTCCAGAGCTTCTCTTTGAACCAGATCACTTTAAAAAGTCATATTTTCATTTACATCTGAATGTAAAAGAAAATGTGTGTTGGACAAACGTAAATGAAGAAAGTGTTTGATGGAGGCAGACTTTGGACTTTTACAAACTGTGGTATTTTCCTGAAAAACTGAGCTGTGTCTCGTCCTGAGACACGTCAGAGCTTTGAGGATTTTATGAAAGCATTAGAACAACACACGAGGAAATGAAAGTATAAAACTGATAACTCCACAAATGTAGAGATAATCGTGCAGGGGATGTGTGAGTTTTCTCTTTTTCTGCTTCTTTTACAAAGTTCATATAAAATGTTTTGTTCCGAGTCTCAAAACTTCTTAAATCGAGCTGTGCCTCATTTAAATACTCTCCTCCACAGTTTATTTCTCTTTTTGTGAAACAGGAACTCCCAAAATAATGGTCAGTGAGACAGTCCCAGGGTTAAACTGTGAAAGTTTACACCCCAACCTCACAGCAGTGTTAATTTTGACAAGGAATTTTAATTTACTTTTAGTCTTAGTCTTTTAAGTGAAATAATGTTTAGTTTTAGTCTTGTTTTAGTCATCTTATTTGTTTTAGTTTTAGTCGACTAAAATCAAAACATTTTTAATGAGTAATTAATCTGACCTTCTGTTTCAGACATAAAACTATATTTGTTTTAGAATTGAGATTTAAATGTGCAAACATATTTCACACTGTTTATTTCAAAACTACTGCTTTTATTGAATATAGTTTCAATCAATGAAAAACAACACCAATAGTAAAATAAATCTTGCTGTTTATTTTAATATAAACAAAAGACATCAATGTGTATCAAAGAGATGCAAAAATAGCTTATTTTTAATAAAATTAAATAAATAAATGTGCAAACGTCAAAAGGCCTTTACAGTCCAAGAAAACCAAATAATTAAAATAATAAACGTACTGTCCAAACCATCTTTGAACTTAAATAAAGTGCATTGAACAGGAGGATATTCCTTATGCTACATAAACACTGGCATCAAAAACATCAAATGCAAACATTTATTTACATTTAATTTGTTTTCTTTGTTCTCAAACTTGAAATGAGAACACAGGTCAGTCTCTTTCTCTCACTTCCAGCCGCCAAAACCTTTCATTTTCACAGTTTGCACCAGTTGTTGCTCTGTCGTCTCCAATTAATTTCTTGGCACCACCACGTAACAAGGAGCGCTCTGATTGGCTTTCTTGACTTATCCCGCCCGTACCACTTCATCATTCCCTTCTCCTGACTGGTTTTTGTCACAAGTTGTTTTTGTCTCGTCTTTTATTCGTTGACAAAATGTCAGTCTATTTAGTTACTGTTTTAGTCATTATGAAGTTTTTTTATTTAGTTTTTGTTTTGTTTTGTCGGCAAAAGCCTTTGTTGATGAAAAATCTTTGGCATAGATTTTGTCAACAAAATTAACACTTTCTCACAGAGGATGACTTTCTCTGTCTTTTGTTCTTTTTCTTTTGTTTTGTCAGTGTCTTTGTAAAATGCACAATGTTGCTGAAACTGAATGAAGCCTAAATCTGAAATGAGTGAAAAGAGAGGACAGTAATAAGCCTCACTTTGGCTCCTGCTCATGGAGCATTCATCCAAACACATTTAAAATGCCTTCATGTTTACAGCATGTTACAAAAGGACCTTCTGCTGAACTCTGAAGTGTTTTAGACTGAGAGCTCTGTAAATGTGGGCCTTCAGTCACAATTATATTTTTACAAGACTTTATGAAGCTTTTGTCTGATTTTTCAACAGATGTGAGATATTTAGTGTTTTTAATATTTAGTTTAGTGTAAGGAGCTTTGACAAAGAAGAAAAGGTTGGGACAATAATGAAAAACAGTCAAATATGTTTGTATCTGTTGCAGCTGGAGATAGTTTTAAACTTTGAATTTAAAGTGAATAAATGTAGTTCTGTGACCTGGGACGACTGAGAACCTTTACATCTGTAATGTTTGACTTAATGTTACTGTGTTTACAGACTTTCTAATTGTGGACTCTCAAAGATTGACTGTGAAGTTCTGTCGTCGGCTCTGAAGTCCAGTCCCTCTCTGAGAGAACTAGACCTGAGGGGGAACGCACAAATAACCTCAGGAATGAAGGAGTTGTGTGAAGGACTAGCGAGTCCAAACTGTCGACTGGAGACTCTGAGGTCAGTCACTGGTCCTTCTCTTCTTTTCACTGACTCTTGGGTTTGAACAAACAGCTCATAAAGTCACACTGTATCATGTTTATGAGAGGGATGCTTGGCCAAAGAACAAATGAAAAGTCTTCAGTAAATCAGTGTCAGTCTTTTTCCAATCCACCGAGCTCAGAAATAGTATGTTGTACTTTCTCCTCTTTTTTTGATCCATAAAAGTCCAGAGCTTCTCTTTGAACCAGAGCGCTTTAAAAAGTCATATTTTCATTTACATCTGAATGTAAAAGAAAATGTGTCTTGGACAAACGTAAATGAAGAAAGTGTTTGATGGAGGCAGACTTTGGACTTTTACAAACTGTGGTATTTTCCTGAAAAACTGAGCTGTGTCTCGTCCTGAGACACGTCAGAGCTTTGAGGATTTTATGAAAGCATTAGAACAACACGAGGAAATGAAAGTATAAAACTGATAACTCCACAAATGTAGAGATAATCGTGCAGGGATGTGTGAGTTTTCTTTTTCTGCTTCTTTTACAAAGTTCACATCAAGTGTTTTGTTCCGAGTCTCAAACCGTCTTAAATCGAGCTGTGTCTCATTTAAATACTCTCCTCCACAGTTTATTTCTCTTTTTTTTGTGAAACAGGAACTCCCAAAAATAATGGTCAGTGAGACAGTCCCAGGGTTAAACTGTGAAAGTTTACACCCCAACCTCACAGCAGTGTTAACTTTGAAAAGGAATTTTAATTTAGTTTTAGTCTTAGTCTTTTAAGTGAAATAATGTTTAGTTTTAGTCTTGTTTTATTCATCTTATTTGTTTTAGTTTTAGTCGACTAAAATCAAAACATTTTTAATGAGTAATTATTTGACCTTCTGATTCAGACATAAAACTATATTTGTTTTAGAATTGAGATTTAAATGTGCAAACATATTTCACACTGTTTATTTCAACACTACTGCTTTTATTGAAAATAGTTTCAATCAAAACAACACCAATAGTAAAAAAATCTTGCTGTCTATTTTAATTTAAACAAAAATACATCAATGTGTATCAAAGAGATGCAAAAACAGCTTATTTTTAATAAAATTAAATAAATAAATAAATAAATGTGCAAACGTCAAAAGGCCTTTACAGTCCAAGAAAACCAAATAATTAAAATAATAAACGTACTATCCAAACCATCTTTGAACTTAAATAAAGTGCATTGAACAGGAGGATATTCCTTATGCTACATAAACACTGGCATCAAGAACATCAAATGCAAACATTTATTTACATTTAATTTGTTTTCTTTGTTCTCAAACTTGAAATGAGAACACAGGTCAGTCTCTTTCTCTCACTTCCAGCCGCCAAAACCTTTCATTTTCACAGTTTGCACCAGTTGTTGCTCTGTCGTCTCCAATTAATTTCTTGGCACCACCGCGTAACAAGGAGCGCTCTGATTGGCTTTCTTGACTTATCCCGCCCGTACCACTTCATCATTCCCTTCTCCTGACTGGTTTTTGTCACAAGTTGTTTTTGTCTCATCTTTTATTCGTTGACAAAATGTCAGTCTATTTAGTTACTGTTTTAGTCATTATGAAGTTTTTTTTATTTAGTTTTTGTTTTGTTTTCGTCGGCAAATAGCCTTTGTTGATGAAAAATATTTGGCCTAGATTTTGTCAACAAAATTAACACTTTCTCCGAGAGGATGACTTTCTGTCTTTTGTTCTTTTTTCTTTTGTTTTTGTCAGTGTCTTTGTAAAATGCACAATGTTGCTGAAATGAATGAAGCATAAATCTGAAATGAGTGAAAAGAGAGGACAGTAATAAGCCTCACTTTGGCTCCTGCTCATGGAGCGTTCATCCAAACACATTTAAAAATCCCTTCATGTTTACAGCATGTTACAAAAGGACCTTCTGCTGAACTCTGAAGTGTTTTAGACTGAGAGCTCTGTAAATGTGGGCCTTCAGTCACAATTATATTTTTACAAGACTTTATGAAGCTTTTTGTCTGATTTTTCAACAGATGTGAGATATTTAGTGTTTTTAATATTTAGTTTAGTGTAAGGAGCTTTGACAAAGAAGAAAAGGTTGGGACAATAATGAAAAACAGTCAAATATGTTTGTATCTGTTGCAGCTGGAGATAGTTTTAAACTTTGAATTTAAAGTGAATAAATGTAGTTTTGTGACCTGGATGACTGAGAACCTTTACATCTCTAATGTTTGACTTAATGTTACTGTGTTTACAGACTTTCTGATTGTGGACTCTCAAAGATTGACTGTGAAGTTCTGTCGTCGGCTCTGAAGTCCAGTCCCTCTCACCTGAGAGAACTAGACCTGAGTCTGAACAAACAAATAAACTCAGGAATGAAGGAGTTGTGTGAAGGACTAGCGAGTCCAAACTGTCGACTGGAGACTCTGAGGTCAGTCACTGGTCCTTCTCTTCTTTTCACTGACTCTTGGGTTTGAACAAACAGCTCATAAAGTCACACTGTATCATGTTTATGAGAGGGATGCTTGGCCAAAGAACAAATGAAAAGTCTTCAGTAAATCAGTGTCAGTCTTTTTCCAATCCACCGAGCTCAGAAATAGTGTGTTGTACTTTCTCCTCTTTTTTTGATCCATAAAAGCCCAGAGCTTCTCTTTGAACCAGATCACTTTAAAATGTCATATTTTCATTTACATCTGAATGTAAAAGAAACTGTGTCTTGGACAAATGTAAATGAAGAAAGTGTTTGATGGAGGCAGACTTTGGACTTTTACAAACTGTGGTATTTTCCTGAAAAACTGAGCTGTGTCTCGTCCTGAGACACGTCAGAGCTTTGAGGATTTTATGAAAGCATTAGAACAACACGAGGAAATGAAAGTATAAAACTGATAACTCCACAAATGTAGAGATAATCGTGCAGGGGATGTGTGAGTTTTCTTTTTCTGCTTCTTTACAAAGTTCACATCAAGTGTTTTGTTTCGAGTCTCAAACCTTCTTAAATCGAGCTGTGTCTCATTTAAATACTCTCCTCCACAGTTTATTTCTCTTTTTTTGTGAAACAGGAACTCCCAAAAATAATGGTCAGTGAGACAGTCCCAGGGTTAAACTGTGAAAGTTTACACCCCAACCTCACAGCAGTGTTAATTTTGACAAGGAATTTTAATTTAGTTTTAGTCTTTTAAGTGAAATAATGTTTAGTTTTAGTCTTGTTTTAGTCATCTTATTTGTTTTAGTTTTAGTCGACTAAAATCAAAACATTTTTAATGAGTAATTAATGTGACCTTCTGTTTCAGACATAAAACTATATTTGTTTTAGAATTGAGATTTAAATGTGCAAACATATTTCACACTGTTTATTTCAACACTACTGCTTTTATTGAAAATAGTTTCAATCAATGAAAAACAACACCAATAGTAAAAAAAATCTTGCTTTCTATTTTAATATAAACAAAAATACATCAATGTGTCTCAAAGAGATGCAAAAACAGCTTATTTTTAATAAAATTAAATAAATAAATAAAAGTGCAAACGTCAAAAGGCCTTTACAGCCCAAGAAAACCAAATAATTAAAATAATAAACGTACTATCCAAACCATCTTTGAACTTAAATAAAGTGCATTGAACAGGAGGATATTCCTTATGCTACATAAACACTGGCATCAAGAACATCAAATGCAAACATTTATTTACATTTAATTTGTTTTCTTTGTTCTCAAACTTGAAATGAGAACACAAGTCAGTCTCTTTCTCTCACTTCCAGCCGCCAAAACCTTTCATTTTCACAGTTTGCACCAGTTGTTGCTCTGTCGCCTCCAATTAATTTCTTGGCACCACCGCGTAACAAGACGCGCTCTGATTGGCTTTCTTGACTTATCCCGCCCGTACCACTTCATCATTCCCTTCTCCTGACTGGTTTTTGTCACAAGTTGTTTTTGTCTCGTCTTTTATTCGTTGACAAAATGTCAGTCTATTTAGTTACTGTTTTAGTCATTATGAAGTTTTTATTTAGTTTTGTTTTGTTTAAGCCTTTGTTGATGAAAAATCTTTGGCATAGATTTTGTCAACAAAATTAACACTTTCTCCCAGAGGATGACTTTCTCTGTCTTTTGTTCTTTTTTCTTTAGTTTTTGTCAGTGTCTTTGTAAAATGCACAATGTTGCTGAAATGAATGAAGCATAAATCTGAAATGAGTGAAAAGAGAGGACAGTAATAAGCCTCACTTTGGCTCCTGCTCATGGAGCATTCATCCAAACACATTTAAAAATCCCTTCATGTTTACAGCATGTTACAAAAGGACCTTCTGCTGAACTCTGAAGTGTTTTAGACTGAGAGCTCTGTAAATGTGGGCCTTCAGTCACAATTATATTTTTACAAGACTTTATGAAGCTTTTTGTCTGATTTTTCAACAGATGTGAGATATTTAGTGTTTTTAATATTTAGTTTAGTGTAAGGAGCTTTGACAAAGAAGAAAAGGTTGGGACAAAAATGAAAAACAGTCAAATATGTTTGTATCTGTTGCAGCTGGAGATAGTTTTAAACTTTGAATTTAAAGTGAATAAATGTAGTTCTGTGACCTGGACGACTGAGAACCTTTACATCTCTAATGTTTGACTTAATGTTACTGTGTTTACAGACTTTATAATTGTGGAATCTCAAAGATTCACTGTGAAGTTCTGTCGTCAGCTCTGAAGTCCAGTCCCTCTCACCTGAGAGAACTAGAGCTGAGTGGGAACAAACAAATAACCTCAGGAATGAAGGAGTTGTGTGAAGGACTAGCGAGTCCAAACTGTCGACTGGAGACTCTGAGGTCAGTCACTGGTCCTTCTCTTCTTTTCACTGACTCTTGGGTTTGAACAAACAGCTCATAAAGTCACACTGTATCATGTTTATGAGAGGGATGCTTGGCCAAAGAACAAATGAAAAGTCTTCAGTAAATCAGTGTCAGTCTTTTTCCAATCCACCGAGCTCAGAAATAGTGTGTTGTACTTTCTCCTCTTTTTTTGTGAAACAGGAACTTCCAAAAACAGAATTTTTGATTAATACGTCCAGGTCTTTCTGTGAGGAGTCTGTATGTCCTCCACGTGTTACTGTGGTTTCTCTCCGGGTACTCCAGCTTCCTCCCACTGCCCAAACACCTGCATGTACAGGTCAAAGGTCAAGTGTCCCTAGTGAATGAATGTGAGAGTGAATGGTTGTCTGTCACTGTCTGTCTCTAAATGTTAGCCCTGCGACTAACTGGCCACTGTCCAGGGAGTACCCCGCCTCAGGCCCAAAGCTGCTGGGATAGGCTCCAGTCACCCGCGACCCCTAATGGGACTAAGCAGCAGAAAATGAATGAATAAAAAAAATGAATGAATCTAAAAACCATAGTTGTACTCTGCAGTAACAGCAGAAAAGCCCAGATGTAACCAACATTTTATTATTCTGTGATGAGGCCAATATCAGTGAATGTGGAGCAATGGCCATGACATCCAAGTTTATTTACAATCTATGGTTGTAGCTGTGTCTTTTGCACAAAAACCAGTGGATATTTTGCTGTAGTATTATGTGTCCTTCATTGACAGACCGGACAAGAAACATGGTTCTACTTTATTTGGTGAGTAAAATTCTAATTGTTTATTTGTCTCTTTATTAAGAGTTTATCTTAAGAGCTATGCTAACGGACCTTAAGGCTTTTACTAAATAATTAAAACCTTTGACAGAAAAGTATATATTTTGTATTTTAAGTAATATTTCTAGATTCATGTTCGATCTGAGGAAGTCTCATATAAAGATGTGGTGCATCATTTGAACTGTTCATGAAGACAGTACAATGTGGTTATCATTTTCTAAAATACAAGTAGTTGATGTAAAACCAGGACATTACTGTGATTAGACGAGACTTCTATAATATTGACTTAAATGTGTTTATACTTTAATACAGTGATCCTATAATAAAAGACTGATTTAAATCTATATTAATAGTATTGACTTTGACAGTTTCTAAATGTATGAGGCGGTTGGAGAGTCAGAAAACTCCATCAAGAGTCTTCATATTAACTACATATAATGGACTACACACTATTTTAACTTTATAATGTTTTTTTTTTTTGTATTGGACCAACTTTGTCTGAAATAAAGGTTGAATATTGCTGACATTGTTACAATATAATAAAGCTGTCAGTATTCTTGGGGCCATTGTATTTGACTTGTCTGTGTGTTGTTCCTGTAGGAGGTGATCCACAAACCTGACCAGTGCTGCTGAAGACCAGACTCCTGCCACTTCTGTCATCTGACTTTACACACCAGACAATAACCAGCACTTATTCATGTGCATTACTCTAATGCTTTTCTAATGAACTATACATTACAAAACATATTTTTACACCATACTTTTCACATGTCACTGTTTGTACTCAATTAAAAATGAACAATGCATGTCCTCGGTCACTTATTTTTCACTCATGACATCCTCTTGTTCTTATTTAAGACCATTTTAAAACACTCAGCAGAAGTTAAAGACATAAGTTAGGTTGTGTTAATAAATGGTACAAACATCAGAAATAGATAAAGATTAATAAAACTAATTTAATGTGTCCAAGACCTGGTTGATACTACCTTCAACAGTTAATTATAAAATCAGATTCATGTTAAATGATGTAGACAATGTGTAGTTTCTAAAGAGTGCAGAGCCATTATGAACAGTAAATATTAGGACTTGTAGAAGCTGATATAGTGTGGCTGGTTCTATTAAGTGTCTGGTTCTGAAGATGAAGTATAAAACACAGATCCTGAGGTGTGGCAGACATGAGCTTTATTTTCAGGAGCTGCAGGTGAAGCTGCTCCAGGTTCTTCTTTGTCACAGTCACAGGTTTGACACAGGTCTAATCTTCATGTAACTGCTCCACAGTGGTTCACAGGACGTCCTGCTCTTCCTCACAGGCCACACAGAGACAGGGACAAAAACAATACAGTCATTAATGTTCAGCCATTAAAACAGAGAAAGACATGTTTCTGCAGAAAGTCAGCAGACTTTGAGACTCTACATGTGACTAAATACTTGTGTGCTTCTTAATTTAAACACTAACAGTCGTCCAGGTGACACTAAAAGAAACAGACATTAAAAGTGGATCTGAGAGTCGTCTGAAGCTTCATCTGTGTCCAGAGTCCACTGTGTGTTTTATAAACCAGTTCATGTGTAAAGATAAATGACATTTTTCTCTAAACGCTGCACGTTTGCTGTAGGCTTCTGTCTTTACCACTGTAGGATCTAAAATATGTTTAGCTTTATAAATCTACTGTTTGAATATCTTTGTGTTATTTGCTTAAATATTACTGTTTTATTATTATTATTATTATAAGATTTTAAGATAGTAATGAGTGATTATAACTGAGGGCCCTGATTATTATTGGATTAACCTCCAACATTTATTCTTTATTCAGATTGAACAGGTGCAGTTTGTCAAAGTCCAGCTGTTCTTCTCTGGCCTCAGCTCTGAAGTCCAACCCCTCACATCTGAGAGTCCTGTATCTGTGGTGTAACAACCTGAAGAAGTCAGATGTTCAGGAGCTGCTTGAACTCCAACAGAGTCCTCAGTGTCGACTGGAGACTCTGACGTGAGTAGATGCTGTAGTGAACAGAGGCCAATCAGAGCCTTGTCTGATTCTCTGTAAAATCTATAAAAGTGTCTCTGGAGACAAACCTCTGCTGAATCCACAGAAACTGCACAGAGCTTTCCTTTCCTCTGATGCAGACAGAACAGACCAGGGCCAGACCAAAGGTTCACTTTTATCAAACTGTCCCAGAGTTCAGGCGTCCGGAGCAGCTTTAGTGGCACGAGGTTCATCTGGAGCAGTAACACTGATCCTAACTCTTGAACCACTCCAAGGGTTTGGATCAGTGTGAAGGCTTATAGTTGTGATAAAGGTCATATTCAAACAGAAAACATGACAAAGTGTTTCTTCTCAACAGCTGTTTGTGGTTTTAAACAGAGTCAGTGTCGTTCGGCTCTGGCTTCATGAATTTAAACTTTGTATTTATCGTCTTCACTGCATTAAACACAAGCACAACCTGTGCCTCAAATATTGAGTCTCACCAGAACTGTCTCCAATAAATATAATCATTTTGTCTCAGCTTTAGAACAAAATGTAAACACTCTGTTCTCTCTTGTTTTCAGGTGGAGGAGTTAACCAGACCAGGACCAGACCAGGACCAGACTACGACCAGGTCCAGGACCAGACCAGGACCAGGACCAGACCAGGACCAGACCAGAACCAGACCAGGTCGTAGTCTGGTCCTGGTCTGGTCCTGGTCTGGTTAACTCCTCCACCTGAAAAAACAAGAGAGAACAGAGTGTTTATATTTCTTCTAAAGCTGAGACAAAATGATTATATTTATTGGAGACAGTTCTGGTCGAGCCTCAGAGTCTCGACCAGAACTGTCTCCAATAAATATAATCCTGTTCTCTCTTGTCCTTTCAGGTGGAGTTAACCAGACCAGGACCAGACTACGACCAGGTCCAGGACCAGACCAGGACCAGGACCAGGACCAGGACCAGGACCAGACCAGGACCAGGACCAGGACCAGGACCGGACCAGGACCAGGACCAGACCAGGACCAGGACCAGACCAGGACCTCAAGTTATAGACCTGAGTCCAATCAAATACTAAAGCACAAAAGACATTAGAAGATAAACATAAATACATAGAGTTAATAATATTTGTGGAGTAAATATGAATGTATAATATTTAAGTGTGTGTGTGTGAGACAGGTACAAAGGCCCAAAAATATATCTTCTCAAAATCCTTTTAAAGCTTCTTCGACATGAGATTGGTAGAAACATGTCTAACTCATGGACACAGTGCCCTCTGCTGGACACAAACCTCCAATCTAACTTTCATCTAAAAGAAAAAGTCAAAGTCAAAGTCAGTGTTGTTGTGTTGGACCTGATGGTTCTAGTTTAAAGTGACTGGACTGTAGCTGCTGCTGAATGTGGCCTCACACTGGAGTAAACACAGCTCTGTTCCTGTTCACACGTCTCTTTCTGAGTTGGAGTCAAAAAAGAAGTGACCTGTCAATGTATCAAATAAAAGAAACAAGAGACTCATCTTTTGATGTTTTTGAGCTCCAGCACAGAATCTGTGGCATCTGTAAAAGAAACATTTCATTTTATTCACTGTGGACAGTGTTTTTTACTGCTTTAGTGCAAAAGAAAAAGAAGCCATAGTGACACTTTCATTGTGAACAGACTTTGTGTGAACTCTTGTCCTTTTTCTGGATTTGGACTTTTGATTACAGACAGTTTGGTTTTCTTCAAAATAAAACTCCTTCTTGCCTTAGAGGAAGTCGTCAAGTTATAAGAAGCTGAGACTGACCAATAGGACGAGAGGTGTAATTGTTGTTGGTCATGTGATCTTCAGCAGAGCTCTGATTGGTTCTCACAGACCTTAAGTACAAAACTGTAACAAACAAAGACAAATCAATAGTGAATTATAATATTAAAGGCATTTGTATCAGAAACAAATACAGTGTTTGTGTCTGATATAGTCTTATCTTTTGACTTTGTGCAGCGTCACAGAAGCAGCAGCAGAATTAATCCAACTATTGCACAGATAAGTCCAATGATCAACATGACAGGAAATGAAGAGCTATGTTCCTTTGCTGCAAGAATTTATCTCATGTTAATATTTACAACTCACATTGTAGCAGTGCTTTATAAATACACCTTCAAACCTCCAACTTTGTGGTCAGCCCACGTGTTGTGCGTCTGCTCAACTCAATACCCTAAAGGTCATAACCTTTGGCCCCCCCTCACACAGGAGGGGGCACTTCCTGTCCCAGTATCAGTACTTTTCCACTAAGTGTCCAGCCAGGGGTGACCAACTGGTTCTAACTGGTTTCAACAGATGAGGTATTTAGTGTCCTAATCTAGGGTGCAGTGTAGCATGCAAAGTGTGCAAATAACAAACAGAAAAGTTATAAGAGTGCTTCTTATTATAAAACACTAACAGGTAACAATAAGAGGCCGGAAAAGTTTAATGTACATATAAAGAACAGCTGGAGGACACATTTGCAACTTTTTAGGTCAATTGGCAACATGCTTGAATAAAGAGCCTCTCAGAGTGTCTCTCAGAAGTCAAAATGGGCAAAGATCACCAATGCTGTGGCAAAATATAGTGGAGCAATATCAAAAAGTTTCTCAGAGAAAATTTCAGTTTGCAGCTATCATCTTCTGTGATGAATGAATATAGTAGTCCAGTGGTCTATGGCAGCAGGAGAGATGGATGGATGGATGGATATTGCATATGTCCTGGAGTTAATCCCTGTGTGTTTGGATATTACCTGGGGGAGGAGTGCTGTTATATCAGTGACTGTAGCACTTGGACAGATGCATGTAACAAATCTACTGTTTGTCTCTGACAGCACTGACATCTCTGTCCTTCACTTTTGACATAGATTCTCTGTCTCTGTTTGCCTGGTGCTTCATGTCTCCTGTTTTCCAGAGAATAGGTAACATTTACTCCATGTTTTTCTGTCACAGCAGAGTTTTCTGGTTCATTCACCTTTAGCTCAGTCAGTGGTTGGAATCTGTTTTTAGCTGGATGTTTGCTGATGTTACATATGCTTCTGTGATGCCAGCATTCTTTTTTCTGATCCAGTGCTGCTTTGGCTGAGCACCAAGTTTATGCAGGTGGCATCATGTTCAAACAATTTTGTCAAAAAGAGTTTGTAGTAGTTGTTTTTATCCCAGACATGTTGAAATAGATTCCAAGGCTTCAGTCGCTCAGCAGGTCCAACGTGTTGTTGAAAAAGTTAAAAGAAGTAAAAACATAAAAATCCAGTTAAAAGAAAGTAAAAGGTTGATCATAAAATCATTGGCTAAAGGTGGAAATGACTAAAAAGATAAGTAAAGCTGGCATGAGCAAACAGAAGTGTCAGGAGCAGCAGGAGCATGCATTACCTCTAACCCAGTACAGTTCACATTTACTAAAGTATTTAGGCAAATGTAAGTTCAAATCAAAGTCCACTATTTTATAAAAACAGTCCTTACACACACAGTAACACACAGTGAGCTGGAGAATAAAACATTTGTTTCTGTGATTCACAGTAAATCTCATGTACAGAGGTGAACGGTCCCAACAGCAAGACTTGTTTGAAACATAAGTTTTTACTTTGTTCTGTCTTTGCAGAGCCCCTCTACAGTTACCTGTCTGCAGCAGCTGCTCTGTCGGTCCAGTCCAGTCCAGTTATCGGTCTGCTGCTCTGTCGGTCCTCTCTGCTCCTGCACAGCTGACACAGTCCAGCCTCGTCTTCCTCAGCTTCAACAGACTTCACATCCTGGTCCTTCTACAACTTCAGCTTCTTTTAAATAAACTTAAACTCAATCAAATCTCCATTTATTAATGTGCTTCTAGGTCTGAAGGCATGTTTAAACTGTATTTCAAGCTCTTAAATCTGACATGATTTATACACTTCATATTTAAGTGCACTGACTCATTCCAGTCTGTCATTGAACATTCAAAAAAATAACTAATATATTGTGTCAGCGGGCTCATATTCAGACACAGAATGAAAATGGTCGGAGATTGAGAGATGGAGATTCCGGTCTTTTTTTATGGAACCAGATTGCTCTCTTTCGGCTCCAAACGGCTCTTCATTTAGAACCACTTCTGGCTTTTATAATTCAGACAAATATTAATGTGATTTAATAAATTACGTGAAATATGTGCATTCATATCCATGTTTATTTACACCTTAAAATTTACATTATGAATAAAAAAAAGTAAAACTACCAGACACTACTAAGCCTAAACATGTGTATTGAACATTTTATATAAACTATCCAAAATAAAACCATACTAAGCAAACCACACTTAAAATATAAGATTATTAAAGCTAGTTATTTTGACTTTATAAATTCTAAATTCTGCCTTTATGTTTGTTATTAAAATGCATCCAAATGCTACATCATTTACAAGTCTTTCACATTGGTGCAATGATCTACTGCTGCTACAAGATCAGCAGATTCTGTAGCCATCTTTAAAAAACACCTGGAAACACATCTCTTCCATCAACACCTGACTGACAAACACTGAATTCTACTTCCTGTCTATTGATTCATTCTCTTTTTAAAATAAATAAATCTTTCCTATCTTTAGCTGTGAACACTGTGCTGGGTTGTAACTGACTAGTTTTTTCTACCTTGTGTTGTTAAATAAAAAAGACCATTTATTAATGTTTTTTCAGACATTTATTTTTATTTGTCAAATTGACAAAGTGAAGTGTTGGACATATTTATTGTTGATGACAGGAACTGTAAACTCAAAAATCTCTTTAAATTTAAACCTGAAGCTATTATACATCTGTGTAGAACAAAAACTTGACAGAAATAAATATTCACACATTCCACTTCCTGTTTCCACATTTCATCAGCTCTTATCCTCAGCTGCCGACTGTGACCTGGAAACTTTTATTTCACTGTTAAATGTGCGACTTAAACAATTGGGTACAATCAAATGTAATTATAAAACATTATATAATGCTTAAGAATCTTGTAAATAAACAGACACATGCATTGTGTTGGTGTGATAGAAAACAAAGCAGGCAGTGCCTAAAACCAAACAAAATCAGCAGAAAACAAGTTTTGTTTTTTTTTTCATACATGTGCATGGTACTAAGCTAGTGCTATGAATACAGGGTGGGTGGAAGTGACTAGGTCACATGACCTGAAAGCTATTGAAAAAAAAAAAATCCATATTTATTTTTTTACATACAAAATATAAAATAAGTGGAAAAAAGGAGGTGTGCATGGAGCCACTAGATACGATCCATTATTTTAAAGTGGTTTGGAGAAAATACATTGGTTTATCTTGAAGCTATTGAAACCACTTGTGCTGTAATGTCCCGCTGTAAACTAGAGTCTGGTCTGTTCAGAACGAGAGCTACCTCTGAGGCTGGACATCAGCTCAGACACTGAGGTTTAATCAAACGAGAGTCTGTTTTAAATCCGGTCTTTTGAGAATTATATCGGGTCCTCATATAAATGTTGGTTTGGAAATGTTGTGCCTGGGTGTTTTTTTTTTTTTTGTGCACAACAATAAAGTTAAGTAGTTAAGTGTCTTACTCAAGGACACAACGACAGCATGAACTGGGGGAAGAAAGGTAATCGAACCACCAACCTCCCCCTACTGCACATAGCATTCAATTGTTGTTTAATTCAAATGTTAAATGCACTTTTGTGTTTTATGCTTTATTAGTAAAATAAAGACAGTTTTGAAAATACAGCTTATCTTTAAACCCCCCCCACAATGACTACACCTAGTTTAAAATTAAATGAAACAATATTGGCACCATAAATTGTACTGTACCAAACCGAAAACCGTGAGCAAAAACCAAGGTACGTAGTAAACCGTGGACCGACTGTATTGTTGTATCCCTACAGCCTTTTGTTGTTCATTACTCTGTACGAGCAGATTTGAAATGCTGAGAGCTGTTCTCACACAGATCCTGCCGTTTATACAGCGCTGTCCATCCCAGTTCTTCAGGAGCGGGTAAAACATGTTGTTATAATAATTTTTATTATTATATTTGTTTATATTGTTTATAGTTACTGGGTGCTCATAGTTCTTTACAGGTCATGTCAAATCATGTCATGTCCTCCATGTTAGTTCAAGCATGGAGTAGACATAACTGGAGACATGGCTTGTCATGGGACTTCTGCACCTGGAGCTGGGGCCTTGGGGGAGTGTGTATGAGAGATACACCTCCCACTGACAGCCCCCACTGCAGTGATATAAAATCTCATGTTTTGTTTACTTCTTGAAGCAAAACACACTCTGTACCTTTGATATATCTGTGTGTCTTTGCTTCGTTCTTGCAAGAATAAAACCTGGCCTTTCACTTTTTATAATATAATCTGTCTCCGTGTCTCTCTGGATAATATAAGGATATAGAATTCTTATAACACATGTCCATTATGGTTTGGCTAGTGAACATTTTTTTATAGAGTTTGTTTCATATTAATTGTATATTATATGCTCTCACTCCTGCTCCAGTTCATATGCTTATCCACATACACTTAAGACTTAATGTCTTTAGCTGTATCTCCTATTGGTGCCATGCTAATCCAAACTAGACAAAGACATCACTTTGCACTACATCTAATCAGTGTTCAGGGACACACTGTCCTGTACACTTAGTGGCATATACACGTAAACCTATACGAATCTATGACTGACACGTCAGCTCATTACACGTCCATCCAAGACCTTGGAGCTGAGAGGCGGGCATAATGTACACCTATAAAAACGTCAGGATGCAGAGTCTCATTGTGGTCCACATCTCCCCATTTCCACCTCAGCGTGTTGCTTTAGGTGTCGAGAAGAAGTCTGTTTAGAGTAAAATATCTCTCCACACAGCTCACATGGTATCACCAACTCTCGAGTGTGTTCAAAGTAATGTGTCCTAAAAGAACTTGAATATCTAAATGTCTTTCCACAATGGTCACAATAGTACGGTCTGTGTCCTGTGTGGATGAGCTGATGTTGTTTTAAACTACCTGCATGTGAAAATGTCTTCCCACACAGGTCACAGTTGTAAGGCTTCTCTCCAGTGTGGATGAGCTGGTGTTGTTCTAAACTATCTGCCCGTGAAAATGTATTCCCACACAGGTCACAGCGGTAAGGCTTCTCTCCAGTGTGGATGAGCTGGTGTCGCTCTAAAGTACCTGCCTGTGAAAATGTATTCCCACACAGGTCACAGCTGTATGGCTTCTCTCCAGTGTGGATGAGCTGGTGTCTTTTTAAATTACATGCATCTGAAAATGTCTTCCCACACAGGTCACAGCTGTATGGCTTCTCTCCAGTGTGGATGCGCTGGTGTTGTTTTAAATGACCTGCCTGTGAAAATGTCTTCCCACACAGGTCACAGCTGTATGGCTTCTCTCCAGTGTGGATGAGCTGGTGTTGTTTTAAACTATCTGCCCGTGAAAATGTCTTCCCACACAGGTCACAGCGGTAAGGCTTCTCTCCAGTGTGGATGAGCTGGTGTTTTTTTAAATTACTTGACTGTGAAAATGTCTTCCCACACAGGTCACAGCTGGAAGGCTTCTCTCCAGTGTGGATGCGCTGGTGTCTTTTGAGACCCTGCACAGTGGTAAACTTGTTCCCACACTGGTTGCACGTGTGCATTATAGAAGTAGTTGCTGTAGTCAGCTTCTTTATTTAATGAGTTTCCTTCTGACCAAGGATCCCTTGTTTCTCTGTAAGAGACAGAAATGAAAAAGTGAGAAAAAGATCACTTTAATACAAGTTCTCAACATCTTACCAACTTGGGTTCAACCAGTTGAACGCAGCATAAAAAAAAAAAAAGGCCCTGGGACAAGAAAAGAAACAGCTTCACATTTAAAACCTCGCCCAGATTTCTTTGCTTTAACCTTGCAGAACCTTCACAGACATGTTAAAAAAGAATACATTATTTAGCAACAGTATAATGTACATAATAGTTACTAAAATGTAATAGGAATAATATACCCCCACCCCCCTCCGTCTGCGTGCCGTATCTTGAATGAAAAAAATAAATAAAAAAAACACTACCTTCATCAATAATTTTTTTTTATTTTTTTATTTGGGTTTGTTATGGTGAAGAAAGAGGCAATTTACTGGTCTTTGTTCCCAATTTCTTATGGTCTACGACCAAAAGGGACATCTTAAATACAAAAGAAAAAAACAATAAGCACAGACAGTCACCAGGACAACAGAGAACAGCAGCTGCTCCTCCACATTAAGAGGAGCTGACAGAAGCTCGGTCATTGGTTCTGGAAGACTTTTGGAGACTTTCTAACACGGTTTAAATAATGTTAAGAGATAAAAGACTGGCAAGAAACAGGCCTCTGGAGCGAAAGAATGTACTCTGGGAGACAAGGACGTACAAGCAGCCAGTAAAGCTGGGGGGATGCTAGGGTGATTCTCAGGGCCTATAAAGATATTAGTTAAAAAAAATAATAAATAAATAAATAACTTTGTGTTTGTTGCAAAAAACGTACAAGAGAAAAAGCGGGGGTTTTGCTTGGTTCATTTGCCCAGATAAACAGTGATACATGGAGTTGTAAATAATATCTTTGTTGCCCTCTTCTGGTGAATATAGAGTAGTGTTTGAACCAAGTAGAGCACATTTTGTGTAAATACTCTGCCACTGAAAGATTTATATTATAAAACTGCATGTTTAAACTTTAATTTCATTGTATTTGAATATTGTCTTTTTGAAAGTGACCTGTGATTAAAAATGCATCAAAAGGAGGTGGCATTTAACAGAGACCACAACTTAATCATGTTTTGCACTGCTTTATTTCTGGTTAATTTGCAAACTAACTATGCAATCAATTGGGTTGCTTGATTTTTTAGTCTGGCTATGTGGCTAGGCTAACTGTAACATACCAAACACAGTTTGTATAAATGAGCACATAATTAACGATTTACGACTTCGATCAAATGTTCACAAACATGTCTTGCAGCTTGAAAAACACTTTTTCTATTTTATTTATGCGTGTGTATTTTGAATCACATAAATAGCCTACTTTTCTCTGATCTGTTGAGTAAAGTCAGAATGCATTAGGAGACGTGGACAAAGTCCGAGCGGACAGTTTCAGACAAAAACTGTTTTCGTAGAGGCTAAAACAAAGCGCCCTCGTGGTTGTGGCTTGTTTTTCAAAGCAGCTCAAACTCTGCAGATGTAGTCATTTTGAACATGGATTACTCCATAGACGTGTAACGCTAGTGAAGACGGGATTAGCTCCGCCAGTTTCTTCGTTGACTACATTTACACTTTTCTGCAGCAAAGCCTCTAAAACATGACCCTTTTAAAATGTGGTCACACTCACAAACAGACAAAGACACGGACAAACCTGGATTGTTGCAGGCGTCGTCCCAGACGAGACTGTGACTCTGCAGCGGGAGGCGGACAAAGAGTTCTGCTGTGAGCGAGTCTTCGTGTTTACACAGAGACAAAGCTCAGAGTAGGACAGTGTTTTATTCATAAATGTCCGTCCTTAAAGTCGGCAGGCGTTGTTGGACAGCTCGTCGGCCATGGCGCTCAGTCTTCTTCTTCTTCTCTAGTATTATTGGTGAGTCGCAACCAATTTTTCAGTGCATACCGCCACCTACTGTACCGGAGTGTGTAATTCATGTTCTAGTACTTCAGGTTACATTCTATTGATAAAAACCAAAAAAAAATAAAATGGACCCTATATTTTATGATCTAATTCTGTATATTTAAGAAATTTAAAGAGAGCTTATAGCACTCCTTGTTACCTCACTTATCCCCAGTATCCCTTCTAAACTCCATCCCCGTCCTAATTCATATATCTTATCACGTAAGATGTTCCTCTCAAAATCAAATTTACTACACTTCATTATGACATGCTCTACATTTTCAGGAACATTACATTCCTCACATTTATCAGACACACATTTTGTCATTAAGTACATCGTTGATTTTAACCCAGTATGTCCCAACCTTAATCTTGAAAAGATCACTTCATCTCTTCTATATTTCCCTTTGAAACCCTTCAGTTTAATATTTTTCTGAATGCTGTAATAGTGTTTCCCTTTATTATCTGTGTCCCACTTGTTTTGCCATTCGTCACTCACTGCTTTTCTGATTAATGATTTGGCCTCTCCTTTTCCAAAGGGAACTTTCATTATTTCATCATCTTTTAATTTTAATGCTGTTTTTGCAATCTCATCAGCTTTTTCATTTCCCACTACACCAACATGAGCCGGGACCCAAACAAATTTTACATCCCCACCATTTCTTTGTATTCTCAGCATTATTGAATATATATTTTAATCAATAAATCATCTCTTAAGGTCTTTTTGGAATTCAAACTAACCAGGGCAGCAGAGGAGTCTGCACAAATGACTACTCTCTCTGGTCTCACCTCTTCTATCCATCGTAGCCCTAAAATAATTTTTATTTATTTAACCTTTATATATCCAGGTAAACTGTTTGAGAACCAATTCTCATTTACAAACATGACCTGGCCCCATGTGTGTTTGGGGGGGGGACTATTGTACATGTTTTTGGTGGTAGGGGAAACCGGAGTACCCGGAGGAAACCTACGCAGACACAGGGAGAACATGCAAACTCCACACAGAAAGGCCCTGCCTTGGATGGGGTTGAACCCAGGACCTTCTTGCTGTGAGGCAGGAGAGCTAACCACTGTGCCGCAATAAAATATATATTATAAAATAATAGCAACCATTTCTGCTGTATATACAGATAATTTATCATTAATTCTTTTACATATGCCTACATCAAACTCTGGTATATAGACTCCTGATCCTACATGTTCTGTCCCTGGATCTTTAGATCCGTCTGTAAATATTAGCATATAATTAAAATAATTCCTCTTCACATACTCTTCAACCAAAAATCCTATATTATTCATATTACTTTCATTCCATTCTTTTTTCTTCTCTAGAAGTTTCAAGTCCACATTGCGTACAGGAAATATCCATGGAGGAACATTAATACAGTATTTGGTCCATATTCAATTTTATTTAATCCATATTGTTCTGCTACAGTATTAATATTCCATCAAATCCTTTTCCTTTAAGTTGTTGTGTATATTCCCAACACTCACACAGAACATTTGCTGCAGGTTGTTCCTCCCCAGATCCTTGTAACTTTATCCAATAAGCTAAAGACAGCTTAGATCGTCTTAAATATAAAGGTAATTCATCAGCTTCTACCAGTAGTGCATTAGTAGGGTTGTTTTCACTGCACCTATACTGAGTCTTAAAGCTCTAAACTGTATTCTGTCTAATGTTCTTAAAATACTCTTGGCTGCTGCTCCATATACCATACACCCATAATCAATACACGATCGTATTAAGGCCCTATAAATATCTAGCAGTGATTGTTTATCAGCTCCCCATTGATATCCAGAGACTGACCTCATGAGATTTAGTACCTTTTTACATTTTGTTTCAACCTGTTTAATATGATTCTTCCATATACATTTCTCATCAAACCACAATCCTAAATACTTGAACTCTTTCACTCTTTCCATATTTTGACCGTACAATTTTAACTGTATATTATTAATCCTTCTCTTTATGGTAAATATCATATAACAAGATTTTGTAACTGACATCTTAAATCCCCAATCATATGACCATCTTTCAACTTTTAATATCGCATTCTGAATACTATTAGTCACATGTCTAATGTTTTTCCCTCTTTTCCATATAGCCCCAGCATCTGCATAAAGTAATGATCCAATATCTCTATCAACATTTATAAAAATATCATTTATCATTATATTAAATAGAATAGGACTTATAGCACTCCTTGAGGATACCATTTTCAATATTAAAGTACCGACAAATCATCCCCAACCTTTACGAAAAGTTCGGTTAGACAGGAAGTCTAACACCCAGTTGTATAGCCTTCCACCAATACCCATTTTAAGCATTTTAATCAATAATCCTTCTCTCCACATTGAATCATAAGCTTTTTCAATATCAAAATATACTATAGCCATGATCTCTTTCATACTAATCGCCTTTTCTGCCTCATTGCTAACTTTAACCAAAGCATCTACCGTTGATCTTCCTTTACGAAATCCACTTTGATATTTATTTAACATTCCTCTTTGCTCTAAATAATATGTCAATCTACAAACAATTATCTTTTCCATCCATTTACATAGATGTGATGTTAAGGCTATAGGTCTGTAGTTCCCTGCATTAGCTAAGTCTTTACCTGGCTTACCAAAAGGAAGTATCAATGCACTTTTCCAGCTATCAGGCATTACACCTTCTCTCCATATCTTATTAAACAGTTTTAGAATCATTTCCAGTACTTCTTTTGGTAATTGTCTAAACATTGCATAGCATAGTTGATCTTGCCCTGGAGCCGTATTTCCACTTCCCTCTAAGGCCATTTTTAACTCATGTAATGTTAAATCCATGTCAAGTGCCGAATCTTCACTGTCTTTTTTCATAGTTACCTCACTATTTGTTCTTAAAATATCCTTTTTCCATTGTTTATATATTTCATCTAAATGACTCCCACTATGTACACTTGCAAACTTCTTACCTAGTAGCTCAGCTTTCTCCTTATTTGTAATTGCCTGATGTTCTCCTCTATCAGAACTGGGATTTTAACTCATTTCCTTTTCCCACTCATCTTTTTGATCATTGTCCAAATGTCACCCAATTTAACTTCTCTGCCAATGGTGGAGCAAAATTGTCTCCATGCATTCTTCTTGGATGACTTAATTACTTTACGTACTATAGCTCTCTTTCTTTGATAATCAATCAAATTATCTTGGTTCATATTCTTTCTTAGCCATCTGAATGCATGATTTCTATCTTTTATAGCATTTTTACACTCATTGTTCCACCATGGAACTATTTTCTTTCTCATTCACTGTACTCATAGGGATACAGGTTGTTGCAGCATTAATAATCATGGAAGTCACTTCTACTGTGCAGCTATTTACATCACCCTCCATCGATATTCTTTCAGAATACTCACTACAAAGTTCTTTGAATTTTTCCCAATTAGCTTTAGGAAAACACCATCTCTCTATTACATAACCCTCCTGAACATACATATCAAAGTTCATGGAACACAAAATTGGAAAGTGATCACTCCCTATGTTGTTGTCATTCTTAACATTCCATTCACATTAATTACTCATATTTACAGAGACTAAAGTAAGATCTATACAAGAAACTGAGTTTCTTGTAACATTAACCCTGGTACCTCTTCCATCATTAAGACAAGCAAGTAATCTCTCATCAATTAGTTCTTCCACCACTTCTCCATTTGTGTCTGTATAATCACTTCCCCACAGAGTATTGTGAGCATTAAAGTCACCACACCATATTTCTCTTCTATGAACACTTTCTGAGATTTCTTGGAATGTTTGCTTTGATAATTTCTTCACGGATTATAAAAATTGACTACTTTGATATTTCCTCTGGGACTACACATTTCTATTACTATACATTCATATTCATTTGGGACAGTTACCCTTCTGTATGCCAAAGTATCCTTAATAAATGTTATGCATCCTCCACCTTGTTTTCCAATTCTGTCACATCTAACCGCACTGTAACCTGATATTACAAAGTCCAAATGAGGTCTTAACCAAGTTTCTTGTATACACATAACATCAGGTCTAACTTCCAGATCATCTACAACCTTTTTGAACTCTTGACCATTTGCAATTAAGCTTCTGGCGTTCCATTGAAGGATATGTAATACCATAATGAGGTTAATCACCTTGAGACATTCCATTATTTGGATTCAACATCTCATGAATCATTTCAGCTGTAACTTCAGTTATCCCCAGTATTTCTATGGCTGCCTCTACTATTGTCTTGATTCTGTCACTTTTTTTCTTTTGCTGTACTGCCACATTGACAATCTTACAGATGAAAGCAATAAATTTGGTTTTACCCACAATCAGCGTGTCTTCATTAATCTCTCTTATCCATGGATTTATTTCGGTTTGCCTCTGACTAGACGTTGGAGATGAAGTCTCAATTATTCTTCTGTTCTCAGATTCTTTTACTTTATTTATTACTTGTACCACACTGGGTCTGTATATTTCACTTTCCTTGACTTTTTTTGCTGCCTCAGCATAAGACACCTGATTAGTTACTTTATATTTCTGGACCTCTCTGGCTTGTCTTTGTACAGGGCATCCTCCAAAAGCAGCGCTATGCTCATCACCACAATTACAACATTTTACTTTTGTATCCTGACCACAATTTCCATACTCATGTTCACCTCCACATCTAGCACATCTTTGTTTTCCTTTACATTGCCCAGCAGTATGTCCCATTCTTTGACATTTGTAACATCTAAGTGGTGCTGGGATAAACTCTCTTACATCATAACTCAAATATCCCAATCTTAACCTCTTTGGCATCTCTTTTTCAAATTCTCTGCTAACTGCCTGTAACTGTTGACAAACCTGGTTCTGTTTGCTCTTGCAGACGCGCTCACTTTATGGTATCTCCCTCTTGTGGTATAAATTCAAAAGAATTCTATATCCTTATATTATCCAGAGAGACACGGAGACAGATTATATTATAAAAGCGAAAGGCCAGGTTTTATTCTTGCAAGAATGAAGCAAAGACACGTATCAAAAGTACAGAATGCGTTTGCCTAAAGAAGTAAACAAAACATCAGATTTTATAGCACTGCCGTGGGGGCTGTCAGTGGGAGGTGTATCTTCCATACACTCCCCTCAAGGCCCCAGCTCCAGGTGCAGAAGTCCCATGACAAGCCATGTCTCCAGTTATGTCTACTCCATGCTTGGACTAACATGGAGGACATGACATCATTTGACATGACCTGTAGATCACTATGAGCACCCAGTAACTATAAACAATATAATAATAAAATTATTATAACAGGAAGACGAGGCTGGGCTGTGTCAGCTGTGCAGGTGCAGAGAGGACCGACAGAGCAGCAGACCGATAACTGGACTGGACTGGGCCGACAGAGCAGCAGCAGCAGACAGGTAACTGTAGAGGGGCTCTGCAAAGACAGAACAAAGTAAAAACTGATGTTTAAAACAAGTCTTGCTGTTGGGACCGATCACCTCTGTACATGAGATTTACTGTTAATCACAGAAACAAATGTGTTATTCTCCAGCTCAGTGTGTGTTACTGTGTGTGTAAGGACTGTTTTTATAAAATAGTGGACTTTGATTTGAACTTACATTTGCCTAAATACTTTAGTAAATGTGAACTGTACTGGGTTATGGTTTTGAATTATTAAGGTAATGAATGCTCCTGCTGCTCCTGACACTTCTGTTTGCTCATGCCAGCTTTACTTTTCTTTTTAGTCATTTCCACCTTTAGCCAATGATTTTATGATCAACTTTTTACTTTCTTTTAACTGGATTTTTATTTTTACTTCTTTTAACTTTTTCAACAACACGTTGGACCTGCTGAGCGACTGGAGCCTTGGAATCTATTTCAACATGTCTGGGGTAAAAACAACTACAAACTCTATTTGCCAAAATTGTTTGAACATGATGCCACCTGCATAAACTTGGTGCCCAGCCAAAGCAGCACTGGATCAGAAAAAAAGAATGCTGGCATCACAAAAGCATATGTAACATCAGCAAACATCCAGCTAAAAAACAGATTCCAACCACTGACTGAGCTAAAGGTGAATGAACCAGAAAACTCTGCTGTGACTTGAAAAAAACATGGAGTAAATGTTACCTATTCTCTGGAAAACAGGAAACATGAATCTGTGAAAAAGCACCAGGCAAACAGAG
The DNA here is from genome assembly GCA_024416835.2 of Perccottus glenii. Classification (NCBI taxonomy): domain Eukaryota; kingdom Metazoa; phylum Chordata; class Actinopteri; order Gobiiformes; family Odontobutidae; genus Perccottus; species Perccottus glenii. The sequence continues at coordinate 94,334 of JALDQB020000130.1, read as the reverse complement.
ACAGAGAATCTATGTCAAAAGTGAAGGACAGAGATGTCCTGCTGCTTGGAGACGGTGCTGTCAGAGACAAACAGTAGATTTGTTACATGCATCTGTCCAAGTGCTACAGTCACTGATATAACAGCACTCCTCCCCCAGGTAATATCCAAACACACAGGGATTAAACAGCTGATGCTACACGTGGGTGCAGTTGACACAAGGAAGGGGGAATCAGAAGTTTTAAAAAAGGATTTTCAAGGCTTTTAGATAAACTTGAAAACCTGGAAGTGCAATCCTTTATCAGTGGACCACTCCCAAACATCGACAGAAGAATCAATACATTTATTCGGCTGCTTGCATTAAATACATGTCTGTCCAAGGCCTGTGAGACAAGAGGAGTACACTTCATTAATAACTTTTAACTTGTTTTGGAAACGTGACAACCGGTTCAAAGGATAGGGCCCACACATAAACAGGGGAGGGGTCAGGAGGCTAACGGATAATCTCCTGCACTCCCTGAGACTCCTAAATTGTTCTGGGCGCCCTCTTGAACAGCTCTGTTTTTACTGTTAACCCATCACCAAGCTCACACCAAAGTCTAAAACAAGTTGTTGAAATGTTACAGGTTAACGTGGGACTTAGCCACAAGACAACCTGACCTCAGTGCTCTGCTCTCCAACTGAGACAAATTTAATAAACCTTTACTTTTGTGCATAAAAAGTAGATTGTTCGATAACAAATCAGATTGCTTGTTTTTGTATTGCTTGTTTTTTGTACAGCGCTTTGAGAAGTTGCCTTTAAAGGCGCTTTATAAAATAAGTTTATTATTATTATTATTAAATATGAAATCAGGAACTCTGGAGGTTTTCCAGGATATTGTCGATTATAACAGTAGAAATCATCAAGGAAAGTTGGTTCTTTATGATAAGAGTACTCCACAGAGACAGAGGCTCCTTCTAAACCGTAGACCTCAGTCTTTAGTGGAGTGCTTCACTTAAAGTCTGCTAAACGTGAGCTTCAGCTGCTCCTGATACCGGGCTAACACTAATGAGGGCTGCTGCAGTGTTGATACTGTGGCCCAGTACACACAGACATCTAGCTTTACTCCATCACTCAATACTCTGGACTTGACTGAACATGAACATCTCATGACTCATGTAACATCGTGAGTTTTGACTCAACACAGACTCAAAAACTGTCTTGGACTTGTGCGTTTTGTTTCAATTTTGCTAATTTGATTGAAGGTGAAAGTGTGCATCATCAGTGTGTGTTGTTTATCGCTGCTCCTCGAAGGAAACCGAGCAGAGCTGGAGCTGCAGAGGAGACAGTGTATCACAGGCTGCAGCTACCAGACCGACCCAGAGACAGTACACAGACTCACGGAGGATAGAATATTTGTTTAGAGTCAAATTACAATAAAAGTAGATCCACAGAAAAGTGCTGACTCAGACTCCAGTAGGACACTAACAGTGTAGGCTGTGGCAACAGTGAGTGATTGTGTTTAGATGTTTTCCTTAGATTCTTTGCTTTGTGAGGATATTTGTGTCACTAACATTATTTATGAACATTTTAAAATCTTTTGTCTAAGATGACCAGAGAAACTGGGTGCCAGCCTGAACCAGTCGCTGCAGATCTGCAGGTGTGCAGGCAAACATGAAGCCTACTGGGAGAAGCAAAGGTGAGTTTAAATACTGTGAAGTTTTTGTATGTTTACTTTAGTTTATTCTCTCAGGCACCATGTACAAATACATTAATCTCACAAGAAAAGATATGCTTTGTACCAGATTTAGAACTTCAGACTGTCTAGGATCTGATTCCATTGTTTGATGGTTTGAAATAAAAAGTCTGATTGTGCAAAGGCAGAGCATCTTTTAGGGATTGTGCAGTTTTTGTGAGTTGTGGACCCAGATGTTTGGGTCTCATCATATAATCAAGATTACAAACCATTTGTTAAACTCTTGTTTTTGCAGCCGCCCATGCCAGAACGCCTAATAGGAGTGTGTCATGTGACACAGACACTGATGGAGCTGCCAGAGTGTCCCAGGACTACCTCTGCACCAATAAAGAGGAAAGGTGTGTCCAGCTAACATCCAGATGGAAGTGAGAGCACCATGAACTGTACAAGGTCTTGTGTTTAGTCCTGTTCTTCAGTTATTCTTTTTTTACTGTTAAAGTGGAATTACTTGTTTTAAATACTCTAACGAGAACACATGAGGTGTGTGATAATCTATCATTTTATTGTCATTAAAATGGTCTAATTTAAGAAATAAAATCATGTTTATATGTGTATTTTATTTTCAGGACCTGGTGACTGTTCCTGCGTCACTTCACTGTTGAAGATACTTCATCTTCAAGTTTGCTGCTGTCTATCATCTTAGATTCAGACTCTGAAAACTGCAGTTAGCTCTATAGTTTCTGAGACTTAGCTTTACTTTGCTGACTGCCTTTAGACTAATGTAAACACTAATACACTGTTGAAAACACTCAAGATTCTTTAAAGTTTTGGAACAGCTCATGAAGTTATGATCAGCCTGTGTAAGTCTGGCTCTTGCTTTTCACCATCTTCGCTCCAATAAGTGCAACTGACAGTGACTTTCAAAAACAAAGTAAAAAGCCTCTGTCCTGACTGTGCACCATTTACATAGTTTGGACCTGCCTTGAAATGATGGATGAGATTTTACTATGACTTTTATTTTTATTTAAATTTAGTGTGTACATATAGAATATTATATCAATATAAAAAATGGAAATGCTTACTGTAAGAACAATCCCTAAAGAATATAAGAATTATTCCACAGCATGAGGGACACAGAGTTTCTCAGAGAGTGGAACAAAGGTCCTTCTCCTGAAGCTGATGTGGTGCTGAGAGAACAAACATGTGGAACAGAGTTCTTTTTCAAAAGGGACTAAACCTAGTGTTAACCTTGGTGCAGGCCACAGTGAGATACGATGGGAGTAGAAGACAGGAAGGAAGACCACAATATACACTCTAGAAATCATTTTGAAATATAAAAGAGACATCAATTGGCTCATGGTTCAAAGTCTTTATCTGACAATAGAAAAAAGGTTGTTATGGTTCATGCGTTCACAAAGACAGTGTTATTTAAACTTTCTGTTAGGCCTCAACTCATATTTGTTCAAAATTGATGACGTCATGTTTAAATCAAATATACTTTTTTGTCCCAAAGGGAAATTTGTCTTAGACGCAGTGCCACAGCAGCAGAACAAACAGTACACCAACCAACAAGAAAAAGTACAAACGTATATGTACAACATACATACAACATACATACAGCAACAGTACTGTAACCTTCAAAATCTGTGCAAATACAGGATAAATCGAATAAATAATTTCACTGGCTCTAAGCAAAAGTCATTCAAGAAAATTAAACCTGGAATCAACTAAAAACATACATATGATAAAAAAATAAATAAGTAACAATAAAAGGCCGACCATGAGAACAGATCAGAATGTGCCAGAAAATAAAAACAAGTAAATCAGCGAGCCTCCTTATTAAGCAGAGTAATGGATGTAGGAATAAAGGAGAGCTTCAGTCGGTTAGTTTTCCATCTGTAAGCTCTGTACCTTCTGCCTGAGGGAAGAAGCTCAGACTCTGTAAATAAACTGTGAGAGGGATGGTTAAGGATCTTGTGAGCCAGTCTGGACACAGTGCCTTCGTAGAAGGACTTTGACAAATCATTTTAATTGCTGTGTCAAAAGATCTGAGCATGCTCATTGAAAACTTTGACATAGTCCCAAAAGTGAACCTGGTGAAGCCTTTTCTGTCACTCTCTCAGTTCCTGAAATGGATCAGTGCAGCAGGATTTTACTGATGGCTCCAGCCCAGACCTGAACTTTATTAATCCATGTTTGAACTTTAAGAGGCGCAGGAGATGAGCTTAAACCAGTGAAACTCACCTGTTACTAAACTCCTCAGGTCGAGTGGAATAGTTGGAGGAATGCTGCTGTCCGTGAGCTGCTCTCTGAGCTCACAGCGGGACATGGCGTCCACTTCAGAAAAACTGGGCACCAACACGACCAGAGCCAACACCAGCAGCGGAGCAGGATTCATCTTCTGCTCAGAGACACACCAGAAACAAATCAATGTTTCACACTCTGTTAGTTGTGTGCAGTGTTTGTAATGTCTCACATTTTGGAGAAGAATCCAGCCATGTACTCATGACTTTGTCGTGTACTTTTATTGCTGAAACAAAAGAGACAGAAGCACATCACTAAAGGTTGTCGGTTTATGAATATGCAGCTTTAAGTGAGTTTCACTGAACACATTTGAGATTGGAACAATGTTTTGTTCTCGTGCTTTGATCAGAATATGAAGCAGCTGCTGTAATTCCAGTCTGCCACTAGATGTCACTGTTGTCAAAGCTTCAAATCCTTTTTGGTCCGAGAGGAAAGAAAACCTAAATGCTTCACAAGGTTTTATTCATCCATCACTGATTACTCCAGTGTGGCTTTTTTAGTTAAAAAAAAAAATAATAATAAAAAAGTCTCAAATTACATTAAATAACAGAATAAAACACAGCAATAATAGTGAGTAAATCTAATAAAGTGATGACCTGTTTGTTCTTGTTCCTCTTGCTTCAGATCCTGTCAGGTTCTCTCAGGATTTATACTCTCATGATTAGTCATGTGACTCACCTGTTGACTCGTAGTCACTCCTGCAGAAATGTGAGGATTTCCAAAGGCTTCAGATACTTTTTCATGCCACTGTATGTGTTCTGATGGATTGGAATAGATCTGATTCAAGTTTCAGACCAACTCCAAACTCATGTAGGGTTAGGGTTTGTTGAAGGGAAAATGATGATGATATGATTAGCAGCAGCCTAAACACAGCTCTTGAGACAGAATTGTTCTGTCAGTCACACGGTGACTTCACAGTCGGCTGCTCACTTTCTATTTTTTTCCATTTATTCCAGTGAAGAGACTTGCCATGTTTTAAACTCTCATCTCCAACACTTCAATTCCAGAAACAACTCCTGCACTAACCTGAAGACCACCTGTGAACAATAGATCTTTTACTTTGAGTCCACACATCTCGTCACAAGAAGGATGACGCTAAATGAACTCTTTGTGGTTTTAGTCGGTCCAAAAGAAAACCAGGTAAAACTTGGTTCAAGAACAAAAGAAGACCAATGGCTCTCATGAACTATACCAAACAAAGACTGATGTTTTTTATTCAAAGTGAGAGTTTAATGAATACAAGCTGAATGTCCAGATGGTCTGTTACACAGAAGGGCTTCTTCAGGAAATGAGGCTCATATGTTTTAAACAACGACAAGTCTTGTATGAACAGCTTTTTCTGGTTTAGGCACAATTACCTTCACTTTGTCAAAAAAAAACCTGCATTCTCTGTTTTACACTTTCTTAGACCAGGACTAGACCAGGTCTAGACCAGGACTGGACCAGACCAAAAGCAGGACTAGACCAGGACTAGACCAGGACTATACCAGGACTAGACCAGAGCTAGACCAGGACTAGACCAGGACTAGACCAGAGCTAGACCAGGACTTGACCAGGACTAGACCAGGACTATACCAGGACTAGACCAGAGCTAGACCAGGACTAGACCAGGACTAGACCAGAGCTAGACCAGGACTTGACCAGGACTAGACCAGGGCTAGACCAGGACTAGACCAAGGCTAGACCAGGACTAGACCAGACCAAAAGCAGGACTAGACCAGGACTAGACCAGGGCTAGACCAGGGCTAGACCAGGACTAGACCAAGGCTAGACCAGGACTAGACCAGACCAAAAGCAGGACTAGACCAGACCAAAAGCAGGACTAGACCAGGACTAGACCAGGGCTAGACCAGGACTAGACCAAGGCTGGACCAGGACTAGACCAGACCAAAAGCAGGACTAGACCAGACCAAAAGCAGGACTAGACCAGGACTAGACCAAGGCTAGACCAGGACTAGACCAGACCAAAAGCAGGACTAGACCAGGACTAGACCAGGGCTAGACCACGGCTAGACCAGGACTAGACCAGAACTAGACCAGGACTAGACCAGGACTAGACCAAGGCTAGACCAGGACTAGACCAGACCAAAAGCAGGACTAGACCAGGACTAGACCAGGGCTAGACCAGACCAAAATCAGGACTAGACCAGGACTAGACCAAGGCTAGACCAGGACTAGACCAGACCAAAATCAGGACTAGACCAGGACAAAACCAGGGCTAGACCAGGACTAGACCAGACCAAAAGCAGGACTAGACCAGGACTAGACCAGACCAAAAGCAGGACTAGACCAGGGCTAGACCAGGACTAGACCAGACCAAAAGCAGGACTAGACCAGGACTAGACAAGGACTAGACCAGGGCTAGACCAGGACTAGACCAGGACTAGCCCAGGACTAGACCAGGACTAGACCAGACCAAAAGCAGGACTAGACCAGGACTAGACCAGGACTAGACCAGGGCTAGATCAGGACTAGTACAGGACTAGACCAGGACTAGACCAAGGCTAGACCAGGACTAGACCAGACCAAAAGCAGGACTAGACCAGGACTAGACCAGGACTAGACCAGGACTAGACCAGACTAGACCAGACCAAAAGCAGGACTAGACCAGGACAAAACCAGGGCTAGACCAGGGCTAGACCAGGACTAGACCAGGACTAGACCAGACCAAAAGCAGGACTAGACCAGGACTAGACCAGGACTAGTACAGGACTAGACCAGGACTAGACCAAGGCTAGACCAGGACTAGACCAGACCAAAAGCAGGACTAGACCAGGACTAGACCAGGGCTAGACCAGACCAAAAGCAGGACTAGACCAGGACTAGACCAGACCAAAAGCAGGACTAAACCAGGACTAGACCAGGACTAGACCAGGACTAGACCAGGGCTAGACCAGGACTAGACCAGACCGAAAGCAGGACTAGACCAGGACTAGACCAGGACTAGACCAGGACTAGACCAGGGCTAGACCAGGGCTAGACCAGGACTAGACCAGACCAGACCAAAAGCAGGACTAGACCAGGACTAGACCAGGACTGGACCAGACCAAAAGCAGGACTAGACCAGGACTAGACCAGGACTAGACGAGGACTAGACCAGGAATAGACCAGGACTAGACCAGGGCTAGACCAGGGCTAGACCAGGACTAGACCAGACCAAAAGCAGGACTAGACCAGACCAAAAGCAGGACTAGACCAGGACTAGACCAGGACTGGACCAGACCAAAAGCAGGACTAGACCAGGGCTAGACCAGGACTAGACCAGGACTAGACGAGGACTAGACCAGGACTAGACCAGGACTGGACCAGACCAAAAGAAGGACTAGACCAGGGCTAGACCAGGACTAGACGAGGACTAGACCAGGGCTAGACCAGGACTAGACCAGGACTGGACCAGGGCTAGACCAGGACTAGACCAGGACTAGACCAGGACTAGACCAGGGCTAGACCAGGACTAGACCAGGACTAGACCAGGACTAGACGAGGACTAGACCAGGGCTAGACCAGGGCTAGACCAGGACTAGACCAGGACTAGACGAGGACTAGACCAGGACTGGACCAGACCAAAAGCAGGACTAGACCAGGGCTAGACCAGGACTAGACCAGGACTAGACCAGGGCTAGACCAGGACTAGACCAGGTTTAAAGCAGGTCTAAACCAAGTCTAAACCAGGTCTAAACCAGGTCTAAACCAGGTCTAAAGCAGGTGTAAACCAGGTCTAAACCAGGTCTAAACCAGGTTTAAAGCAGGTTTAAAGCAGGTCTAAAGCAGGTCTAAAGCAGGTTTAAAGCAGGTTTAAAGCAGGTTCAAACCAGGTTTAAAGCAGGTCTAAAGCAGGTCTAAACCAGGTTTAAACCAGGACTAAATCTCTGAGCCAGACTGACAGTAGTAAACCAGAACTACACACAGGATGTTTTGGTCTTTCTCAGACTATTTAATGCTGAGGAATCAGAAGTTTCTTTAGTAACTGACTTTTTTCAGCTACTCTGTCTATTACTAAATCCTTGTCCAAGGACCTGAGGATATCTTCTTCCGTTGACATGAGCATGACGGCCTTTAGGTGTTCTTGTGTCTGTGAACTTCTTATCCTGCTGCAAACATTTACAAAGCTCTTGAAGTGCACAGTCCAGCAGGGCTTGTGACAGCACTTGAATGAAGACCAAGCAAAGACTGTTGATTCTCTCTGGGACTTGGTTATGCACCTCCACTTCATAGGCACTGTTTGGATCTGTCTTTCATCACTTGCCATTTCAGCAGGCATCATTATTTTCTCCTCTGCTCCCCTCAGTTTCTCATTTGACCATTGAACAAAGCTACCAGCTGCAGACTGAACTGACTCTAAATCTCTTGTTCTTCAGTGTGTCTTCTGTGCTTTAGACCATGTTTTTGAACAGTGAGGATATCTAGGCCAGGCCTTGGACAAAGGTGTTGTCACCTCAAAGACGCGCAGAAAAAACTGTTTCATATTTGAACAAAGCCCCAGAATCCTCTTGCTTTCACACAAACCTGTGTTTTTACATTGGCTTGATTTTGAAAGACAAGGTGTTAGAAGGACACATATCTTGTTTCTGCTCGAGCTGAGAGGGGTCTGTGTTGAGAGTCCCAGCTTTGATTTCATTCTCTGATAAGACTCTGGTACAAACACAGCTGTGTCATTAATGAGGGAGCCACTCCAAATGCACACTTCAGTTGTATCTGACAGAGTTTAGGCGTATGTGTCTTGTGTACATGTGACAGATTGTGTATATATGTGTCACATGTGTCTTTACTCGACTGTTTCAAGGCACAGTCTCAAGAAAATTCAGGTGTTTTGTTCTGAATGTTGCAAGTCTTAAAAGGAAATAAAATAAAAGATTTTTAAACTAAATAAAGGCTGCTTCAAAATGGCTTTAACCGGGTTTAAAGTGAGTGAATTAAATTTTGAATTAAACTGGGTTCATTAAAGAAAAGTTTAGTGAAATTAATCCCAGTTTGAATCAGTTTGTGTCTGAACAAGTCAACCAAGCCCCGGAAACAGCTTGAATAGACTCCAGTCCAACAATAAGAGGCAGAAAATGAATGAGTTCAAATGTTGTTCACTTTATTCATTTGTCTTGGAGCCTTTACAAAATCCTCTCAGTCTTCTCCTTTACTGTCCTCCTCTGAGACAAAGCTCAGAGAGGAGGACAGTGTTATTCATAAATGTCCGTCCTTAAGTAATCCTCGATGGAACAAGTAGGATTGACAACTCTAAGCTCAGTTGCAACATCCCTCTGAGAGCATCCCATCAGAAGCTTTAGAGACTGTTGTTGTCTTAGTCTCATGATCTCAAAATGTGAGCAGCATAAGGAGGAGGTCCATTTTAATACAAATTGTCATTGAACCAGAACATTTAGTGGTTGCTTTTCATGGATCACCTTTTAAGACAGAATTTTTGTGGTTAATCATCTTTCTCTGTGCACGCACTGAAAGATTGAACAGTTGGACATGTGCATTCAAAAGTTTAGAGATTGTCAAATAATGTTCACATGTAAAAGTTAAAGTGCATTTTAGGTGCATTCAGACATTTTATCCCAAAATTCAATATCCCTAACTTTTTACAAGAATTGTAGAAACACAAGAACTATTTAATTTGGTCTCTACATTCCATTTCTACTTACTACTAAATCTACTTACTTAACCGTGATAGAAAAAGGTTTTCGGGCACTAAATAATGAATTAAGATTCAATATTCAAGTTTTCAAAACTACTAAAGATTAATTTGATGATGTGACTGTTGCACATTTGAAACACAGACAGTATCTGAAAACAAATACAAACATGCTTGTCTGCTAACTGCCTGTAACTGTTGACAAACCTGGTTCTGTTTGCTCTTGCAGACGCGCTCACTTTATGGTATCTCCCTCTTGTGGTATAAGTAGGAACTACACTTTCACTTGTACTGCAAATCTGAGACTGGCAGACAACATTTGTGGTTTTACAGTTTTTCTCCATTGGTTTGGCTCATTTCTTGAAACAGAAATGACATTCTCAAAACAACATGGACAAACCTCCAAACCACTTGGCAATTGTTCACAACAGAATTTAATTTCTCATCATTTCATCAAATTGCAAATGTCTTAGTACATGTCTCAATGTCTCAGTACATTTTTGCAAATGATTAAGTACAGGTAGCCTACATTTAGCACAATTTCCAAGTGAATAGATCTTGTTGATCTAAACTGATCAACTGATTCTCAGTCTAATGGTTGTTCACTCCAAAATGAGTCAGCATCATTTCATTGTGTAAGTCATGCATGCACAATAGTCTGTTCAATTGTCAAAATTAGTCAAGAACATAATACCATGAATACCATATATGAATCCCTTGGAACATTTGATAAATTTATTACAGCAATTGACAGTCAGGTGAAACTAGAACTTGACTAACGAAGGAGGAGTTTCACACATCTCAGATGACCAATCAAACAGTATGTTAGTTACCTGACAGGTGCTGTCCATGACTGTGAATGCTGCCAAAAATGGATGTAAAGAGCTTGACTTTGCAGGACCAGTACAATGTCTGAACATGGAGGCACCTGGCCAAGTTAATGAACAAGGGAAACTGCCTGTTCGAGGAAGAGGAGGAGGAGGAAGAGGAAGAAGAGGAAGAGGTGGAGAAGGAAGAGGAGGAAGAGGTGGAGAAGGAGGAGGAAGAAGAGGAGTAGGAGGAGGAGGAAGAGGTGGAGAAGGAGGAGGAGGAGGAAGAAGAGGAGTAGGAGGAGGAGGAGGAGGAGGAGGAGGAGGAGGAGGAGGAGGAGGAGGAAGAGCAGTGGGAGGAGGAGTAAGGGTGCGTGGTGGTGGAATAGGGGGAAGAGGAGGAGGAGAAGGAGTAAGGGTGCGTGGTGGTGGAATAGGGGGAAGAGGCCGAGGAGCACGAAGACACCATGCGGTCCCGGATGAAATTCGGGCCACAATTATAGACCATGTCATCAACCATGGCCTCACAATGGCGGAAGCAGGTGCAGAGTGCAGCCTAATGTGCCTCGCTCTACAGTCTCCTCCATCATCCAAACCTTTTCGGGAAAACAGGTATGTAGTCAGTCAATGCTGGAATTATATGTTGTATGGGACAGGACACTGTGCATAGAGCAAGACATTTATTTATACATTTACCTATTCATTTAGTGTGAGTGTGTGAGTGTGATAGGCCTGGGATGTTATGATACTAAAAATGACAAGGAAAAACATTGGAGAAAATAAACTATGGAACTATTCCATAAACTATGGAATAGTTTATTTTCTACAGTATTGATGATGATACAGTTTACAGTAGTATTCCAGTCACTGTGCAGTGATGCATTAGAATTGTGGTAAAGTTCTTGTAAGTAAAACAACAATACAATTACATATGTAACTCATTCTGTAAGGAATACATAAGGTATACATTAAGTGTTGTCCTTTTAATTATATGTCTAGGATTAGACGACAACCTTACACGGGTGGCAGAGGAAAACTTCTCAATGAACAACAAGAGCAAGAGATCTGTAACATGGTGCTAGCAAATAATGCCATCACATTGAGACAGATCCGCTGCAATCCTACAAGACAATGCCATATTCCAAAATGTCAACTCTATAAGCATCTCCACAATAGACCGGATATTGAAGAAGCATCAGATGACAATGAAGCAAATTTACAGGGTACCATTTGAGAGGAACCCTGATAGAGTGAAAGAGCTGCGGTACCAGTATGTACATGTAAGTCAGTTACTGGTTGTCCATCATTACAACCTTTTTACAATTAAGCAGTGGTTCCCAAACTTTTTTGGCTTCAGTAGCCACTTTACCTGATTTGTGTATCCAGGTAATCTAGGTATGAAAGTATTTGATTTATCTGACTTCAACATTTTGCCTAAATACTGCAGCTTACTGTACGATGCAATTATCATTATAATCCCTATTTTGAAGAATATAACATACAATACGAAAAAGGGTGAACTAGCTGCAATTAGTGCCTCCCATGTAAATCTATCTAATACTGTGGGTTTTACTGTAACATTTCATTAGTCATTGATGATTTTCCCCCTCTCCTTTCTGTCAAATACCCCCTGTAGTACCTCTGCATAGGAGTACATGTACCCCAGGTTTGGAACCACTGGAGTAGTGGCCAGTAGTATATTGAAGTTGTGGAGAACATAGAACATTCCTATGTAATTGTCTGTAACTGTAGTGTAAGACTCTTCTGTATGACTGATTTGATGTTTTCTTTTTTTACGCTATTGTAGAGAATAATGGCATTGGAAGGAAAGCGAGACCCCTCACATCCTCGTGTTTGTGGATGAAGCTGGCTTCAACCTGGCCAAGGGCCGAAGACGTGGCCGCAATATTATTGGCCACCGGGCCACAGTGGATGTCCCAGGCCAGCGAGGGGGCAACATAACTATGTGTGCTGCCATATCTGAGAATGGTGTGGCCACTCACATCCCCAGTCTTGGCCCATACAATACACAGAAGCTCCTCATCTTCTTGGACCGCCTTCATTTTGATTTGATCCCTGAAAATGAGAGAGATCTCATAGGGCCTCACCTACCACAATATGTTATTGTATGGGACAATGTGAATTTCCACCGTGGCCCGCTCATCAGGGCCTGGTTCACTACTCATCCAAGGATGGTCATAGTGTTCCTACCACCTTACTCTCCTTTCCTCAATCCTATTGAGGAGTTTTTCTCCGCTTGGAGGTGGAGAGTGTATGAGCATCGGGCTCAAGATCAGAGGTCCCTGCTCCATGCAATGGACGCTGCGTGTGAGGATATTACAGGAGATCAGTGTAGGGGATGGTTGCGACATGCACGCCGTTTCTTCCCTTGTTGTATCGCAAGGGAGAATATACGCTGTGATGTGGATGAGAATCTGTGGCCAGACAGACAGCAGCGTGTGGATGGCCAGGAGGGTGAGGACGGTGGCCAGGAGAGGGAGGGTGAGGACAGCGACCAGTGAAGACCTGTTAGTTGTGAAACTCAAGCATTATATTACAGCACTGTAGGCTGCATATCATTTTCATTGTTTTTTTGTTTGTGTTTATATTAAAGTATATTGTGCTGTATACATTTTCTTTTTACTCTGATGTATGAAAGTTACTTTATGTGTGTGAATGATAATGGTTACAATTTCCTTGGCAGTATAAGTGCAATGTGTGCTGTTACTGTAAACCTAAGAGGCTACTCTTACCTAAAATCCTTTTTATTTTTTTCAGTTTTATACAAAATTGTATTCTGTTAGCTATACAAAAACAGTACAGTAACCATTGTCAATAAAGGACTGAGCTAAGACTGAAAGGTGGACATGAGGATATTTCAATGGTCCTCTACTATAGTGACAAAACATCTAATCATTTTGACTTGCAGTGCTTACACAATGCCAAAGGGACGACGCATTTTGGGGGCACTGACTGTTTAAATGAGAAGGAAATTTAGTTTTGACACATGAGTGAACTGTTTTGGGAGAGGTATGAGGCTTTGCAGGTGAACCATAATGTTGTGCCGAACCATCCACATTATTTTGGCAAAAGCACCAAGAGTGTTGAGAATGTCCGGTCTGTTTCAAGAAATGAGCCAAAGCAATTGAGAAGGATCTTTGTCATTTTCGTGGCACTGACTCTTTACATGGGAAAGGAATTTTGTTTTGAAGCATGAGTGAACAGTTTTGGGAGAGATATTAGCTTTTGCAAGTAAGCTATAGTGTTGTGCTAAACTGTAAGACTGTTTTGCAAAATGATCTTAGAGTTTTGAGAATGTAATTTCTGTTTCAAGAAATGAGCCAAACCAATGGAGAAAAACTGTAATACCCATACCATGACTCACATTCTGGAGGGCAGAGCACGAGCAAGAAGCTGTTATTTTACCAAGGTAAGAATTTTCCTGTCAAAATTTAAATGCCTGATCTTACCAGTGTTACAGGTAAAACAAGTATAAACAAATATCAATTGCTACTCTCACACAGTAGTTGTGAATTTGCTCAAAATAAATTCAAGTTATTAAATACATCTTACTTTCCATTCATAATTTTTCTCTTCTTTTAAGAAAAACATATTTGAAAATAAAACTGAGGTGGTTGGTCCCTATTTGGAGGATGGTAATCATTGGACTTTTTTTGTAAGTTATTCACTAAGAAAACATACATTTTGCTGTGAGTTGTAATGTCATAAATATGTCAAGTATATTGGCTCCCAGTGTAACATGTCTAATTTGTTTGTTTGTTCTAGCACTGCAGTATCAGGGATCAGACTATTACTTACCTGAATTCACTGGGGGAGACTAAGCAGCAGTATAATCAATTAGCAGAAAACTGGAGGTACAGGAAAGATTTAAAATAAAACAGATTTACATTTTTGTATTTCTATATGAACTTTGTTTTGCCCATCTATATGAACTATATCTACTTTATTTATTTTAAACTTTACCTACATTTCAGCCCATTTGCTGCATCAAAAGGGTACCGGGGGCAATGGAAATGGGTAAAGAGGCACAGCCTTCAGTCTGACAGTATTTCCTGTGGTGTTTTCACAGCTGTGGTAAAAATACATTTATCTTTATTACTAGTATTATTATTATTACTACTACTACTACTACTAGTACAGCAAATCATTGTCAGTGTTTTTTTTTTTTTTTTTGGGATCATGAAACTGCTGTGCTGTTTGTAATGATATTGTATATATTCTGGATTAACTAATTGTTTTATTAGTTTAATGTTTTTTTAATTATTATTCTGCTACAAAATTCCTGCTGATTGTGGAACTTAGGGCTCTATTGTTTTGAAAAGTGTCAGTATTCATGTTTAAGTTGTCTGTTTTGTTTGATGTTGTGGTTCTTTTAAGTTTCTTAGTGGTTTCTTTATATTCTGATTATTGTTTCAACTTGTTGTGGTGTTTTGGTTTTATTTTGATATGTCTTACTCCTGTCTGTGTTTTATGATTTACTTCCTGCCTGTTGTCTTCCCCTTCTGTGTGATTGCCTGCTCCGCCCTGATGTGTTGCACCTGTTCCTTGTTGTCTGTGTGTCTTTATAACCTGTGTGTTTTTCCCCTGCTCTTTGCCAGGTCGTCGTCTCCTTACCTGTGAGTCTGTTTAGTGTTTCCTTGTGTCTTCTAGCTTAGTCTGTGTTCTCTGTGGAGGTTTTATTGTGTTTTCCTCAGTCTGATTTTAGTTTCTCTGTATTCCTGATTGTTCTGTTCGGACCCTAGTCTTTATGGTTCTCTGTTCCTTGGATTTTTGTTTGCTATATGTGGACCAATAAACTTTGTTAAACTTTTGCCTGAGTATGGGTTTATGCATTGGAGTCTTCCGGTTCCTGGGCCATTGGCCATAACAAAAAGTGTAGCTAAACTAAAGTAATTCAGCTTTTTGTGGCATTGAATTAATTATTCTTTTTGGATCACCTTTAGTTTGCTGAGGCCATTCTAGAAGGCTCAAAGGGATACCTTGCATGCTCGCCATACATCAAGAGAGAACGACTAGGTGGTTTCTTTTAGGTCACTTGGTAAGTACCATACACATGAATTTATTTAGAGTTTATTATTGGTTGATTCCTGTTGAAAGAGTGACAATGCAGCAAATATGTTTCTTATGTGCTTTAGATAAGTCAGGTATTTGTGGTATCTGTCACAACACGGTGCCTAGGAAGAACAAGGCAAGTGACACAAAGTACATTTGAAAATTTAAAGCAATGTAAGCTGAAACATGTTCCAATATCTTGTGGTCTTTTGACCCCAGATCCAACTAATTAGTTGGGGAGTAAAAGTAAAATTAAACATTTTTGACCTAACCATTTTTTCATTCAAATTATCCTATTAGGAAAAATGCTCAACCTGTTCAGTAAATATCCATAACAAATGTCTACGTGGGAATCAAGAGGATGCCAAGTGTCTGTTTTGCCAAGGTAAAAAATTCTGGAATAAATGACACTTGTAAAATAAACCTTCTAATATTACATATTTTTATTAGGCTTTTTATATTTAGATAGACTATTAATAATAGTCTAGCACCATGTTTATTTTAATATTATTTCTAAATACACAAGTTCTGACAAGACAGTTCAGAAGATGGTAACCGAATCAAAGAAACTGAGGGACAAGACAGTTCAGAAGATGGTAACCGAATCAAAGAAACTGAGGGACAAGACAGTTCAGAAGATGGTAACGAAAACAAAAAAGCTGAGGGACAAGACAGAAATGTATTTTGGGGTGAAAGCAGCCAAGGACACAGCCAAGATCAGACAGGTAAACTTTTGCATCTGCTCTATAATGGGTTTAAACCTCATTGTAAAGAATAATATTTACTGTTGACCTAGTAAAGAATCAGGTGACACTCATATAAATGCTATAAATGTTGCATTAATAAAGGGAACCAGAATTAAGACACTTTATGATGCTGTGGATAAGTCTATGAAAAGCATTTATCAACAGACAGTAATTCATTTTGATTTAAATTAATGCATGTTATTCCTCTCCCATTGGTATGGTTACTTTACTTTCCAACTTTTCCAGGGGGATTCCTAGTGGAAAGTGCTTTAAAAGTTTCAGACTTTCACCAAGCAAAAAGGTTTGTACATTTTTTCTTTAAATGGGTTTAATTAAAGCCAAATATGCTCTAGATCAGTCCCATTTATTTTAAAAAAAGAAAGAAAACCCTTTCAAATAAATTATCTTAATGCCATGGTCCAAACCCTTTTTACCTTTGTGTTCCTATGCATCTAAAGAGGATTTTTAAAAGAAAGTACCGCCACCTTTTACAGATCATTATAATGTATGTAACACATTGATATTTCAGATACCTGGTCACATCAGATGAGCTACAGAGAAGATGCTCTCTGCCAGAGAGTTACTCTGCAAACACTATAGTGGCTTATCTCCGGAAGGCCAAGGGACAAAAAAAGAAAATTATAGAGAAGTTGGAGGAGTTGGAGGTGAAGCCCTCAAAGCGAACAAAGTTAACTTCACAGTGCTCCAAACTTTGTGAAGGTAATACTATAGTAGAAGTAATAACTTTAAAGGGAATTCTGATACCAGTATCATAGCTTTGTGCCTTTGAATCACAAAATTCATATTATAGTAAGATTTTATATAACATAATATAATTTCAACTGACTTTACACATTATTTTTAACTATTGTTATGCACTTACTATGTATAAACCATGGTACTGTAAGCAGAAAATCATTTTAGCATGCACAAGACATTGAACCTTGAGGTAGGTGGGCTATAACAGCAGCCAAGAACAATAATCTGCAGAATACCAGATTTCAACCCCCATAATAAATGGTTATTCGATAGGTTTTTTTTTTAAAGTTCTGTGTACTCACTAAAGACTTTTGTGAGTGAAATGTCCCAGTAGATCAGCCTGTTCTGAAATATTCAAACCAGCTCATCTGGCACCCACAACCATGCCATGTTTATTTTTTGAGTGTATCCATAATTACAAATTATTATTATTAATAAATTAAATTATATTTTAGATGAATGCAGTGATCTGGCCGGTGACATCATGTACCTGGCAACAAAATTCATCCCCCAGAAAAAAGTGGCTGAAGCCCTGTTGGAAGAGGGAAATGTCAATGAAGCCATGTTCAAAACAGAAGACTGCAGGTAATTTAGTAACAATTTACTTTTACACTTAACATTAACTAAATTATTTAATACTCAGGTGAACTGGAAAACTAAACAGCTGTTGATATTTTCAATTGCAGGAAGAACATGAAAGCTTTACAAGAAGCTTTGGAGAGTAATTGGGAAACATTTGGCCTGGCAACACATGGTCTTGGTCCTGCTGTGATTAAGGGCACTTTTACACTAATTGATGCCTGTCTTAACGAAAAGATGATAAGAGCACTGAAATCAAAAGTCTCGAGTAAGATTTCACCCCACTTTATTTAGTACTTCCATTGTTTCAAATGATTGTTTCTTGTTTGTCACTGTTCAGCAGTACAAAAAATAAAATAAAACAAAACATGTCTTTTTTTTATGTGCACTACACATGCTAGCCTGTTTATTATGCTTTTTAGGATACTTAATACAAAGAGCAATTAAAAAGTAATTAATATTTTGATTACATTGTCATATCAGATGTTTTGCATCTCATGCAATTTATTAATGGCAGATTCCAAAGACACTTAATTGCAAACATTTTTAGTGTTTAGTAAACACTACAATAGGGTTGTGTTGCAAATTATTTTTGCTTTTTTCCTCTTTTCCTTCTGTTTTTTCGTTTACAAATGTAATTCATTGTAATGACACGTTTTGACATTTTTACCTGTTGCCGATAGGCATGCAGTGCAGTTATTTTTCTTTTTCTTGACCGAATACTGAAGTTTGAAAAAACTTGTCTGTTTGCCCTCTCTACTGTCTTGTATAGCTCCTTGTTTTCAGTGTACATTTCTGATTGGCTCCATTCTATAAAGGTCCCTTAACATATCCTGAAGTTCAGGTTTTGGCTTTCTGTTGGGTGTTTTCTGGCAATGACAATATGTACACTGTCTTGAGATCACATTACAGACATTAGCTGAATACTCTAAGACTATCCAGCAGTCTTTTATGCAGGGCAATATATTTTTAAGTTTACCTTCCTTGAGTACCCATCCACTGCACCGGAAATAACTATATTGTACCTGTTGGGAAGATAATAAAACGCCCATGGACATAAGTCTTCCTTTGACAAACCGATACCCGGCTGTAGGCATTTCATTCTTTATCGTTGGACTGCATCATCAAGCTCCTCATCAGTAACAGCACTGTACCTGTGTCTAGCAGATCGCCCAAACTCACTCATCCGTCTTTGAACACTTCTGGCTGAAACACAGAGTAACTTTGAAATACAATCTGCAGATAAATTCATGTCCAATAACTCGATTAGCCTTTCTTTGTCAATGTCGTACCGAGGACGGCCCATCTCTCCAGCTACAGTGTCCACAGTGCTTAAAACGTCATAATTTCCAACATGCTCCATAACCACCCTCAGAAACTCTTGTAAGCCCTGTAAGATTTCTGGAGGGGTATCCACATGCAAATTCTAAAAAATCAATGTCCAGAGGAGTTCTTTCAAAGACTGACTGCAATTTTGAAATTACCCTGGAAATTAGTTTACTTCTGAGAAGGCCCTATAAAAATTAAGCCCTATTATTTATTTAACAAAATATCACATTTGATACGTTTATCACATGTTACATATACTTACATGAATATCTTGAGGTCCTGCAACTGCCATAATCCAATCACCATCTGAAGTTACTGTATTCTATTAGCAGTCCTGGTTAAAAAGATTAAAGTTAGGAGACTAATTATTCTCACCTAATGACCTAAAATATCTATATTCCGTTCCTTGACATTTACAAGGCATTCAATAAAATAGAATACACTTTAGCACCCCTTAGAAACAGTAAATTTGTGTAAACAATTTGATTTAGATGATGTATCTGTGCTATGTATTTTCTTCATTTCAGTTCATTTTGTTAACTACTTGCCAAATACCATACACACAATCTGCATCTGGAAGTAAAAAACAGACCGTTTTCTATTTTATACCAAGAACAAATAAGATAACAGAGAAATAATCAAGACCAAAATATATGGAAAACCAGCCAGAGCTAAGCTAAAGCTAACTTATTAAACGGGCTTGCAAAATGTGCAGCATGTTTTCTGCATACATACATACATACATGCATACATACACACATACACACACACGCGCACATGCACATGCACGCGCGCACACACACACACACACATAACACACATAATACACATAACACACACAACACACATACATACATACATATATTTATCCATATATGGATCTACTGTGCACATTACCTCAGCACATTCCAGTACTGTTTTTATTTTTTATTTTTTTTATTAAATTTTTCAAAATTTACAATATGTCAAATAAACTTGAACTTAAATTTACATCAAGAACTCGTTTGAGAAAAAATATATAATATGTGCATTTAAAACAGTACAAACTCACATTATATCAAGTAAGAAAAAAAAAAATACAAATACAAATAAAAAATAAAATAAGAAATAATTACAGGGGCTGACAAAACAATATAAATGCTTAAAGCGTGTTTAAGAACATAGGAATGTAAACTCAAAGAGCAAGAGACTCGTTTATGGACTGGTTTTCTTCCGATAACACCTTTAGAGATGCTATATAATTTTTAATTTCGTTCTTAAAACAGTTTATGTTGGGCTTGCTGTTATTCCACTTATTTTTGTGTATATGATACTTTCCCATAATGAAAATAAAAGTTAAAGTTAGCAATGAGGCAGAAAAGGCGATTAGTATGAAAGAGATCATGGCTATAGTATATTTTGATATTGAAAAAGCTTATGATTCAATGTGGAGAGAAGGATTATTGATTAAAATGCATAAAATGGGTATTGGCGGAAGGCTATACAACTGGGTGTTAGACTTCCTGTCTAACCGAACTTTTCGTGTAAAGGTTGGGGATGATTTGTCGGAGTACTTTAATATTGAAAATGGTATCCCTCAAGGGAGTGCTATAAGTCCTATTCTATTTAATATAATGATAAATGATATTTTTATAAATGTTGATAGAGATATTGGATCATTACTTTATACATATGATGGGGCTATATGGAAAAGAGGGAAAAACATTAGACATGTGACTAATAGTATTCAGAATGCGATATTAAAAGTTGAAAGATGGTCATATGATTGGGGATTTAAGATTTAAGTCAGTTACAAAATCTTGTTATATGATATTTACCAGAAAGAGAAGGATTAATAATATACAGTTAAAATTGTACGGTCAAAATATGGAAAGAGTGAAAGAGTTCAAGTATTTAGGATTGTGGTTTGATGAGAAATGTATATGGAAGAATCATATTAAACAGGATTAAATAAAATTGAATATGGACTGTTAGCCGGGGCCTCATCAGCGGCTGGAGGTCCGTAAGATACCACGAGCAATGAGACACTGGAAGCACGGCGTTGGCATAGACCACTGTTTTTCTTTTATTTTCTTTCATTTTCAATAAATATTTCAAAGTACTAGGTGCATTGTACAAACGTGCAGTGGAGGAAGTAGGAGCTCAGTCCTCTCCAGCAGTCTCCCTCTAATGATAATTTGAGGCGCCTTAAATATGTTCCCAACTAACTGGGTAAGACCCAACCCAACCCCACAGGTACATACATTAACATAAGCTTGGCCTAAACCATGTTAATGTCCTCCAAACAAATAAACCGAACCATAAACCATATTTACAACCCAAAACGATTCACAAACTCTAAAACCAAACACCTATACTTCTTTAAAACCTATAAACCATAAACCACTGTTTCGCTTCTCCCCTCTCCATTCCCCTGCCTTGGTCTGGCCCGGAACCTTTTTAATGTTGGCTGTTCCCCCGGGGACTCTTTTGGCCAGACACCTGGACACAAGGAACAGAGCGGTGAGTAAAACCAATGCACAACACCAAACAACTTTTAAAACACACTCCACCCCAACACTTCTCCCCAACCACACAATTATACACATCTATTGCACATTTTGTTCTAATTGTTTGTTCTCTCCGCAGACTGGCAGCCATCCTCCAAAGCGCAGGTCCACAGGTGAAACTATAAAACAATGAATAAATTATTTCTTAAACCAATCGTGTGCAATGTCCTTATTTATGTGCAATTTGGCGTTTGTTTAACGTGCTGTGTGCTATAAAAAGTTTCTGTAACGAACTGTCTGTTCGTTACATGGACCAAATACTGTATGGGGTAATGTTCCTCCATGGATATTTCCTGTACGCAATGTGGACTTGAAACTTCTAGAGAAGAAAAAAGAATGGAATGAAAGTAATATGAATAATATAGGATATTTGGTTGAAGAGTATGTGAAGAGGAATTATTTTAATTATATGCTAATATTTACAGACGGAGCTAAAGATCCAGGAACAGAACATGTAGGATCAGGAGTCTATATACCAGAGTTTGATGTAGGCATATGTAAAAGAATTAATGATAAATTATCTGTATATACAGCAGAAATGGTTGCTATTATTTTAGGGCTACAATGGATAGAAGAGGTGAGACCAGAGAGAGCAGTCATTTGTGCAGACTCCTCTGCTGCCCTGTTTAGTTTGAATTCTAAAAAGACCTTAAGAGATGATTTATGGATTGAAATATATACAATAATGCTGAGAATACAAAGAAATGGTGGGGATGTAAAATTTGTTTGGGTTCCGGCCATGGGCGTAGGTTTAGGGGGGGGCGCTAGGTACTAGTCCCTATCAATATTTTGAGATGGCAAATTTGTCCCCACCAATATTTAGCAAGCTCCTTTGAACTGCTATTTGGATCTTTGCACTGCTATTTGGATCGATTATAACGGCCAGGACGACGACAGTACAAGAAACGCCGTAATTTGATTGGCGGCGGGATATCTGACAGGCTACAGGCGCGGGCCGGGACTACTTTTGTGCTTGCACTAGCAGCGAGCGGCTGGTGTGTGTGTGCGCGCGGATGTTGACGACGCCGACGGTAAGATTCCAGGGCTGTCTCTCTGCCACATACAAAGGCCAGAGTAAAAACATTTTAATATTCCGTTTTTTTGCCCCTTTTTGTACTTTGTAGATGCCAACCAAGAAGAAAAACATAAGCAGATTCCGAGTGTAAGTAGGCAAAATAACTAGCTAGCCACACAAATAAACTAGCAGTAGTGACTGGCCACCAGTCACTATTTAATGTTATATAGTTCAACAATAATAAAATGTTAGAATTTGATCTGTATTTTATTCTAATGTTGATCTAGCTTACTGCTAGTCTCATACAAACAAACTTAACACATAGATTAACATAAATTTCAACACATTAATCCACAAAATCATGTCCCCTTCATATTTAAAAATGGCTCTGAAATATAAACATGATGTGTTGAATGCATACTATGATACGTGTGTATTTTATTCATTAGTTCATATAATTACATATAGGAAACTCCAACATCTTTTGAAGATGTCATAAAGCTTGTTGAGGAAGAAGTAGCTGGACCTTCAGGGCTTCAGGTGAGGTCTTAAAGTGACAGATCGTGTTAAAGAGAAGGTCTTAAAGTGATTCTGTGATGAGATATACTACTATTGATTTATAGCAAATTATTAAATATAAATAAAGTGTACCTGTTTTATTATGTGAAAGTGAAGTGAATTGGTATTAGTATAAAAGGATATCAGTGTGGATAAAAAACAGGGTATGTTTTGTTTGATCTTCAGGAGACAGTGAGAGAAACAGCAATCCTCAAGCAAGTCAGTGTAGCAGTGTCCTGGACCTGGGAAGTAAGCCATACCAGCCTGATCCAAAATTCATAAAAGTACAGCAACTTTGAAACAAGAAGTTAAGGTTTCACGCTGAAACCTTAACTTCTTGTTTCGAAGAAGTTATGGTTATGCTCCAAAAGTTCTCAAAGTCTACCTCTTGCAACAGTGTTTTTTTTTTTTTTTGTAAGTATAAATAGGCTACTAACATGCACAGAACAATGGTTGTTCAGCATTTCAAATTCTTAGGTATTAACGTGAGTGTACCGGAGGGTAAATAGTGTTTATACAAAGAACAAAAGAAATTGGGGGGGTCGGGGTTTGGGGGTGTCCCCACCAAAGCTGAGACCAAACCTACGCCCTTGGTTCCGGCTCATGTTGGTGTAGTGGGAAATGAAAAAGCTGATGAGATTGCAAAAACAGCATTAAAATTAAAAGATGATGAAATAATGAAAGTTCCCTTTGGAAAAGGAGAGGCCAAATCATTAATCAGAAAAGCAGTGAGTGACGAATGGCAAAACAAGTGGTACACAGGCAATAAAGGGAGACACTATTACAGCATTCAGAAAAATATTAAAGTGAAGGGTTTCAAAGGGAAATATAGAAGAGATGAAGTAATCTTTTCAAGACTAAGGTTGGGACATACTGGGTTAAAATCAATGATGTACTTAATGACAAAATGTGTGTCTGATAAATGTGAGGAATGTAATGTTCCTGAAAATGTAGAGCATGTAATAAAGTGTAGTAAATTTGATTTTGAGAGGAACATCTTACGTGATAAGATATATGAATTAGGACGGGATGGAGTTTAGAAGGGATACTGGGGATAAGTGAGGTAACAAGGAGTGCTATAAGCTCTCTTTAAATTTCTTAAATATACAGGATTAGATCATAAAATATAGGGCCCACCCCCTTTTTATTATTATTATTATTATTATTTATTTTTTTAATTATCAATAGAATGTAACCTGAAGTACTAGAACATGAATTACACACTCCGGTACAGTAGGTGGCGGTATGCACTGAAAAAAATTGGTTGCGACCCGCCAATAATACTAGAGAAGAAGAAGAAGAAAAAGATACTATGTGCGTGGAGAGTTCATATCTGCACAAGTGAATTGAAATCATTTGCTCGTGGTCATAATATTTGTCGCCTATTATCGTAATTCTGACTCTAAACCGGATCGTCTACAGTCTCTGTCTCTGTGTAAACACGAAGACTCGCTCACAGCAGAACTCTTTGTCCGCCTCCCGCTGCAGAGTCAGTCTCGTCTGGGACAACGCCTGCAACAATCCAGGTTTGTCCGTGTCTTTGTCTGTTTGTGAGTGTGACCACATTTTAAAAGGGTCGTGTTTTAGAGGCTTTGCTGCAGAAAAGTGTAAATGTAGTCAACGAAGAAACTGGCGGAGCTAATCCCGTCTTCACTAGCTTTACACGTCTATGGAGTAATCCATGTTCAAAATGACTACATCTGCAGAGTTTGAGCTGCTTTGAAAAACAAGCCACAACCACGAGGGCGCTTTGTTTTAGCCTCTACAAAAACAGTCCGGCCACTTTTGTAAAAACGGCCTGGCCAGGGTTTGTCTAAAACTGTCCGCTCGGACTTTGTCCACGTCTCCTAATGCATTCTGACTTTACTCAACAGGTCAGAGAAAAGTAGGCTTATTATTGTTATTAACTGTTATTGTTATTGATTTTGTTATTATTGTTATTCAAAATGCACACACATAAATAAAATAGAAAAAGTGTTTTTCAAGCATGTTTGTGAACATTTGATCGAAGCCGTAAATCGTTAATTATGTGCTCATTTATACAAACTGTGTTTGGTATGTTACAGTTAGCCTAGCCACATAGCCAGACTAATAAATCAAGCAACCCAATTGATTGTAGGGATGGGCGATATGGACTTAAACTTATATCACAATAGTTTCGGGTATTTATCACGATAACGATATAAATGGCGATATAAATATAGTACCACTCACTGTTTTTGGCTATAAGTGATAGCTGCATGCAGCCTTGAGAGCCTCACAAACATTGATCTAAAAGTCAAATGTATCATCAAATAAACTACTGAAATATATAAATTACAAGTTTGAAATGTAAACAGATTCTGTATTTATTCACTCTAATTGTGCAAACAGCAAAAGTAACAATCCCAACCATGCTTATTCGTTACAAAATTACACAAGAGTGCAAATTAAACCCTTTAAAGTAATAAACAGTTACTTTAAAATCACACACTCTTGTCTCATGGAACAAAAGCTAAAGGTAGTGCAAAACATTGTAACAAAGTAACAATCCCTCCCTTCAGTAAGGTTACATAGTGTAAATAGTGCAAAATTCTGCAAAACAACAAAATAAAATAATTAAATTAAAGTGTAAACACTGATATAATCTTAAATTGTAAAAAAAAAAAAAATAATAACAAGCACACATACTATTTAAGCATCTGATTCAGGAAGTAGCAGAATTAAACAAGAGAACACTGCTCAGAGCTCACACCTTAAGATTTCTTGTCAAGAAGACCAACATATTCACTGTAGCTGGTTTCAGAAGGGACCTTTGGCATCTTACTACATTTCCACTAGCACTGAATACCCTTTCTGAGGCTGTACTTGTGGCAGGGATGCACAAGTATTTTTTTGCTAAACAACTGATGTTAGGGAAATTCACCTTGTGTACCTTCCACCATGTGAGAGGGTTGCTATCACTATCTGCCAGTGAGCCATGCAAGTAGCTGTTAAGTTCAGCCTCTATTTTCTCTGTGTCAGAAAGACTGGTGGTCATCTCAGCAGCTGGTTTCTTGAAAAAGCAGCTGGTTTCTGTAGCCATCTTTAAAAAACACCTGAAAACACATCTCTTCCATCAACACCTGACTGACAAACACTGAGGTCTACTTCCTTTCTATCGATTCCTTTCTTTAAAAAAAAAAAAAAAAAAAAATTCTCTTATCCTTAGCATTGTATACTGCGCTGGGTTTAAACTGACTAGTTTTTTGTGCACTTATGCTTTTTGTACCTTGTGTTGTTAAAATTGCTACCATTGTTATCCTCACTTGTAAGTCGCTTTGGATAAAAGCGTCTGCTAAATGACTAAATGTAAATGTAAAAAAGCTTCCAAGACTCTTCCTTTGCTTCTTTGACGCACTCAGCTGCAGCAGCTCATTGTTGAACAGGTGAAGAGTAGGCTTCAAGCACGACACTGTGACATAGTTTTCAGAGGAGAGGGCGTCTGTGAAATCAAGAAGAGGCCCAAGTGCCTTACTGACAGAGTCCAGGATATCAATATCCTGCCATGTAAGTACCAGATGCCTGGTTGACCTGTCAGCAGCCAGGACATACGTGATGGCCTTCTCTTGCTCAAGCAGGCGCTCTATCATTTTCTGCCTTGATCCCCATCATGTTGGTGATTCAGTCACAAGTTTGTGTGGAGGAAGGCCAAGTTCTACTTGAGCATCTTTGAGTGCTCGCTGCTTTTTCCAGCTGTGTGAGAATGCACAGACGACCTTCTTACAAACCCCCACAGCTCTGTCAATCCTGGGATCCCTCATGCTCCTCTCTGCAAAACAACAACAAAATGACAGAAAGTTCAGTTAAAAATTAATCTTAAATAAACACAATCAGGGCTTGAAATTAACTTTTTTTTGCGTGTTATAATGTTAAAATTATATACAAGAAAAAATGTAATCTAACCACACATTTTAATACATTTTGTATTTAACATGATCACAATTTCATAAATATTTTAAGTTACTATTATAATGCTTTCATTTCCAGTAATTCAAAAATGATATACAGAACGTGAAAAAAACAACATTATTATCACTGACTTAATTGTAGTGCAATTTTATAATTTTATACATTTTTTATTATTACCTCTAATGAAACATATGCTACTATGCTCAATATACATGCATAAAATACATTGACACTGAGAGAAAGAGTATGCTTACCAATAGCAATGTGTAGACGATGGCCAGTGCAAGACAGTCTTGTCCACATGTTTAGAGTGGCTGCTTTAACTATATTAGCGCCACTGTCCGTTGTCAGGCACACCTGTTTCTCCTCGTCTAAATCCCAATCTTGAAGAAACTGCTTTAAACCACTCGCAATATTTTCTCCCGCGTGGTCATCTGGGAAAAAACTTGTCTGGAGGCAGCAGCTGTTCAAACTCCAGTCGTTTGTTATGTAATTCGCCGTGAGGCTAATGTACGGCTCGGTCGCTCTGCTACTCCACATATCTGCCGTTGAGGCATAAAACTCCACCGTAGACAGCGATGTTTGTAATCTACTACGGCACTCATCATACATTGCTGGCAGGGCCGTTTTGGAGAAAGACTTTCTTGAAGACATCTTATATCTTGCGTCAAAAGTTTATGAATCATTCGCTTGAATCCTTCCTTTTCGACAGTTTGGAATGGCAACATGTCTTTTGCCAAACAAAAAGCCACCGCCTTGCTTTCGGCCCATCGTTTACTTTGTTTATCATAAGGAATGCAGTTTGCAAATGTGCTGGCAATTTTTGTCGGAGTAGAAAATGTCTTAACTTTAGGCTTACTTGACGACTCTTTCTCCTCACGCATCTTCATATTTTCGTCATACTCAGGTTTGTGTTTAAGATGGTGGAACAAATTGGATGTGTTTCCACCCTTTGTAGCCACCGTTTTCTTGCAAAGTTTGCATATTACGGTTGTTTGCTCCACATCTGATTTTCTATAACCAAACCAGTTCCAAATTGTTGAGACAGCGCCTCGTTTAGCGGTTAACTCCTCCTCAGCTTGACGCCCGCCTTCCGCCATTCTTGTTTTCGCTCTAACTTCTTACACGTGAGCTGCGAATGGGTCGCAGACCGACGCACACAGAAATACGTCATCAAATAGGATTTATCGTTATTATCGCGGGAAGACAAATTCTTATCGCAGGGAGGATTTTTACCGGTATATCGATAACGATAGGATATTGCCCATCCCTAATTGATTGCATAGTTAGTATGCTGGAGTTAGTTTGCAAATTAACCAGAAATAAAGCAGTGTAAAACAGGATTCTATTGTGGTCTCTGTTTAATTTCACCTCCTTCTTGATGCATTTTTAATCACGAGTCAGGTCACTTTAAGAAAGACAATATTCAAATACAATGAAATTAAAGTTTAAACATGCAGTTTTATAATATAAATCTTTCAGTGGCAGAGTATTTACACAAAATGTGCTCTACTTGGTTCAAACATTACTCTGTACTCAGTGTTGGGAAAGTTCACTTTCTACAAGAACTAGTTCAAAGTTCAGTTCACAAATTTTAAAATGAACTAGTTCAGTTCATAGTTCAAATTTCAAAATTTTGAACTAAGTTCACAGTTCCAAAAATGAACTAGTTCATAGTTCTTTTTTTCCATATGTTGCTGCGAGCTATTATTTTTTAAAATTATTGCCACAGCCCATATACAGTAGAATCACAGACAGCAATTATTTTATCAGTTTTAACAATGAAGCTATGCGTCAGATTTAATTTTCATATCCAATTTTCAATCCTTATCCAACCAGGGTTTACATTGGCATTGAGAGGACAGCATTTCCCCATTGTTGCTTTAATGCTTTGTTGCTGTCCATTCACTCCACACTAGTAGTAGCTGCAGCTTTCAACCCTACAGTACATTCTCAAAAATATGAGGAAAAACTTGCTGCTTGAATGGTCTTTTTTAATGAGGAATTATTCAAAGAAAAACAGGACAGTAATCATTAAGGTGAAAACGTTTTTAAATTTTAATAATTTTCCATTGTCCACATGCTAAAACAGAATATTGGAATCCTGGGAAAATAGACCAGGCAGGTTCAACAAACAAGTTACATGAATAAATTTAAATGATCATATGCCTTGCTACATGTTGCCGTCGCCTCCGTGCTTTATTTATTTATTTATTTTTTTGATGACGCGTCAAGCATGTGGCGGACGGCGGCGCGACACAGGTGGCTGGTGTTAGGCTTGGGCGGTATCCAAATTTTGATACCGTCAAACCTCCTCCCTATTTTACCTCGGTATACGGTATTACCGTGAATAATTAAAAAAAATATGACGTAAGGCTCAGACAGCGTCACCAAACTGTTGGCTTGTGCCTAAACTGTTCAGAAACTGAATACCAAACACTAATACTGAAACAATAACAAAATAACATGCACAACAATATAAACAACTTTTATTAGCAACAAATAGCAGTTTATAAAAAGTGCAAATACAAGAGTCAAACAGAATTAAATGAACATAAACATCCAGAACAGTTTAGTAGTTTTTAGAGTGTGGGACCTCTCATGAAGCACAGCACACAGCCATCACTTTTATTACGATCGCTGCTTTGATTAGCGATTTGCGCTGACTATGTTTACCCCTGCCTCGCCTCTCCTCGACTGGGTAAAGTGTCAGGATGACCAACACGATTTGTCCCAAACAGCTGTCAATAGAAGCCGCATTATTCCCGACACCCCGGCACTACCGCTGCCATGGCAGTACACCCGCTCGGCTTCTATCAACTGTGCTAAAGGCAAAGCTGCAAGTGCTAAAGGTAAAGCTGCAGGTGCTAAAGGTAAAGCTGCAGGTGCTACGTGCTCACGGCTTCCCTTCCCAACCGCCCCTTTACTACCGCGGCCAGAGCGACTAGTTTTCCTCACGTTTCTTTCACTGATGTTTGGCAAAGTGTGGGAAAAACAGCGTGTGCTTTATGAGAGACTCTGAGAAAGGCACGAGCAGCGCGCCGCTGTCCAAGTTACACACGCACTCACTCGCCATTCTCACTTTCACTCGGCTGAAAAGACTCTAAAGGTAGATGTTCTCCCTCAGAATCAGAGTCGGCCATTACTAATACCAAAACTTCATCACAAGTGTATTTTTATTTGTCATTTTCATGTTTATCAGATCGCGTGTAGAGAATGAGGCTTCTATTGAGCCGTTCTGTCACTCCCACTGAGACGCGTCTTTGAGGTCTTTTTCTACACATGGTAGTGGTGGACTAGAAACAAAGTACAGGGTGTCTGACCTCTGGTGGAAGGGAGTGGAAGCATAATTTAGCACATAAACCGGAAGTAGCGGCTGTTTTTTCCTGTTAAGTTGCTCGTGCGACTTTGGCGCTTAAATATGACGGTATTGAAACTGATACCGTTGCTATCTTTAGATACCGTGGTATACGATATTGCCGTAATACCGCCCAAGCCTAGCTGGTGTTGCCCGTTTTGGTGTTTTTCCGCTACATATTAAGACCCGTTTGCGGTGTGTTTTAGCCGGGTTTTCGCCTGGAAGGCTCTATATAAATCTGGCACCCTATTGAACGAAGTTAACCTGAGAGAACGTGTCGTTCACAGACACCAGAATGAACAAGTTCACAGTAACGTTCATCAGGCAGTAATACAGCACGTTCAGTTCACGTTCGCCAAAATATGAACGAGTTCATGAACTATCGTTCAATGAACGCGTTCAGGCACAACACTGTCTGTACTCACTAGAAGAGGGCGACAAAGATATTATTTACAACTCCATGTATCACTGTTTATCTGGGCAAATGAACCAAGCAAAACCCCGGCTTTTTTTCTTGTACGTTTTTTGCAACAAACACAAAGTATTTTTTTTTTTAACTAATATCTTTATAGGCCCTGAGAATCACCCTAGCATCCCCCCAGCTTTACGGCGCGGTTGCTTGTACGTCTTGTCTCTCAGAGTACATTCTTTTCCCTCCAGAGGCCCGTTTCTTGCCAGTCTTTTATCTCTTAACATTATTTAAACCGTGTTAGAAAGTTACCAAAAGGCTTCCAGAACCAATGACCGAGCCTCTGTCAGCTCCTCTTAATGTCCTATTACATTTTAGTAACTATTATGTACATTATACTGTTGCTAAATAATGTATTCTTTTTTAACATGTCTGTGAAGGTTCTGCAAGGTTAAAGCAAAGAAATCTGGGTGAGGTTTTAAAGGTAAAGCTGTTCTTTTCTTGTCCCAGGGGCCTTTTTTTATGCTGCATTCAACTGGTTGAACCCAAGTTGGTAAGATGTTGAGAACACACGACAGACTGCTGATTGGCCAGAGAGAATTGTCACTGTTCACTGCGTCATCATTGCACGCGCCAGACGGAGTATCCTGAATAACCCCGCCATTTTTAAATGGTTTGGCCAGAGATTGCGTGATAATTTACCCAGTCCCAGACTTTAGTATTATGGCAACTCGGAAAAATGCTCCGTGGTCAAACGAGGAGGCGCAGACATAGACTCGATTTCCTCCATTGTTCTGTGTGT
Source organism: Perccottus glenii (assembly GCA_024416835.2). NCBI lineage: Eukaryota > Metazoa > Chordata > Actinopteri > Gobiiformes > Odontobutidae > Perccottus > Perccottus glenii. Next base: position 62,831 of record JALDQB020000130.1, on the reverse strand, counting down.
GAGTAGCGGGTGTGTGTCGCGTAGAAGATTACGTCACGACAGGTTCTTGCGGCGTCGCTATGACGACTAGGTACTATTGTGGAGGTACTATCTGCAATGGAAAACGGAGCGAAAAGCGAGCCGAGGCGAGCTGATACTGGTAGTGGAAAAGCGCCATAATAGTATTCAGAATGCGATATTAAAAGTTGAAAGATGGTCATATGATTGGGGATTTAAGATGTCAGTTACAAAATCTTGTTATATGATATTTACCAGAAAGAGAAGGATTAATAATATACAGTTAAAATTGTACGGTCAACATATGGAAAGAGTGAAAGAGTTCAAGTATTTAGGATTGTGGTTTGATGAGAAATGTATATGGAAGAATCATATTAACCCTTTAATGTTCACTCCAAGAAAAAAACAATGTAAAAATTACTTGTTTGCATTTTTTAGGTTATTGGGGCACTAATAACACAATTAATAAAAATAAATAATTATATACCACCCAGTTTTTTAAATATAGGCCTCTACCAAATGGTTGAGATGCTGCTTGATGGTAAAAGTAATTATTACATAATTATAAATGTATAATAGCCTTTAAATGATCATTTAATACCTACAAAGACAAAAACAAAGTTGAAAATGTAAAAATACCATGAAACAATTCATGTCATGTAAATTTTATTTCAACAAAAGAACTACGCTCCCATTTTCTGCATAAAATTCCAACAATTTTAACTACAATTGTATTTTCAAAAACATATGGGGCCCTCTCCAACTTCTCAGCTCTGCTGTGTATAATCTCCAAAGAACTTTTGTTCTTGCATTGAATGAACTCAAAAACTAAACATTTTTCAAATAAAATGCGCAAACAAAATAGGACCTATGGGAACCTTGGCCACGTTATTTTTGATGGTATGCTGCGAAGCATTCCCTCTCTCCGATCAAGCACAGGAAAACATTGCACTTCCCACATTTCCATCTTGACACACCCTTTGGGCAGAGGCAACACCGCCCCCGGTTGTCAGTATAAAGTGGCAAATGTCCATAGTTGTCGTAGCGTACATCTGGTTGTGGTTTGGGGGGTCTTGGGGGGAGGCACTTCTTCTCACAGGACGTTTGTGGTGCAGAGGCAGATGATGGTCTGCCAACTCTGGGTGCTGCCTTGTTGACTTGTTTCAAACTGTGAGCCACAGCCAGGCGAAATCTTTTGAGAGGCATCGTTTTTTCCTTCAGTAGGCCACAGTCTCTCTTGTAGACCAGCCAGGCATTGGAGATGGACAGGTCAAGGACGTATCCAAACAGGGGGAAGTACCAGCGTCGTGACTTGGCAGGGGTCTTGTACAGGTGAACCAGCATGTCAGAAAGATCAATGCCACCCATATGCTGATTGTAGGCAGCAATGAGTGAAGGGCATGGGACAGCAATCTTTGCTTTCTCATCTTTGCTCCACCGTTGGACACTTGTAAGAGGCATGATCCCACAGGCATTGCTCAGGAGTGTAACACATTTATTGTCATACCATTTGACTACGATTACTCCTTCAGCAGACTTATAGTCAAGAGCTCCACGTCCTCTCTCCATCAGCTCTTTGTCTTCTATCAGGTGAGCTCCACCAATGCGGTTTGATCGGGCTGTGCCGATGCACTTGATGCCCAGATTTGCGTGCAGGCTCAGGATCAGGTCGAAACTAGTGAAGTAATTGTCAAAGAAGACAACTGAAAGCCGTGGCTGTGTTATGGTTTTGCATAATGTTGTCACCACTTTGCTCCCTAAAAGTAGCTCCTGCTCTTCCTCACTTAGATCAACATTGAAGAAGGTGGACGGCCCTTGATAGAGCAGTAGATCATGGATAATGCCAGATGAACTGGCACGACAGAACACTTTAAAGCCCCACTTGTCAGGTTTATTGGCAATGTATTGGCGGAGATTGCCAGCCCTTGTGCCTTTATAAGACACCATGACTTCATCCACACTGTGCTTGTAGGTGGATGGGATGAGGAGACATTGCTTACGAAGCATCTCAAAAAGGGGTCGGATTTTGTAAAATCGGTCAGGGCTCCCATCACACTGCTGATTATCATTGAAGTGAATGTAGCGACGTAATTGTTTGAATCTCCTCTGTGGCATGATATCAGCAATCACGTTGAAGCGTGATGCAGGGTGCCAGTAGTCCTCCATGGCCGGGAAGTCGAAAACACCCATCAAAAGTAGCATAGCAAGGAAATCTTCAATCTCACCAGGGTTAGTCTTGATCGGATCCCCCAACTCCTGGGCAGAGTAGAGATTTGTTTGATGAGCAATATGTTGAATCATCTCATCAGTGAAGATCCCTTTGAAGTATTGGAAGGGTGTCTTGACAGCATCAGGGGGTGCAAAACTTGAATCAGGAACCTGGAATTCCTCAATATCTACATGCTTCCAGATTCTCCTGGCTTCTTTATCTTTTTTTTTGCCAATTTTCTTCTTCTTTGTGACTGGGGCTGACATAAGAGCCTCATCCAGCTCTTCCATGGCTATTTTTAGGGTTTTTTTCCCTTTTATCTTCCTCTTAGTAGATGTGCTTGTTGAGGGCATCTCCTCCTCATCCGATTCAGTGGAAAGATCCCTAATCATTTCTGCTTGTTTGGGCAGATAATCAGGATCCCCTATGTCATCATCATTATCACTCAGATCAGCCTCAGAGTCTTGAGGATCTTCTGGTACAAGGGCCAGAAAATTTCGTGGCCTTGAACCATAAAACAACTTAGCATCCATCTTTTGCTTCTAAAAAACAGAAATACAAGGCAAATCATACATATTAAACCATTTAAGTATAATAACACTATAACTGTAACATATTGATAACAATGCATGAACAGCAGTGTTTTAATTCCATGGAAAATTGTGCATTTTAATAAAATTAGCATAACTTCACCAAACTGTTACCATGCGGTTGAGCTGTCATTCCATGCCAAGGTTTACCATGGAGTGCCAACTCAACCATATGGTCAAGCATGTTTTAAAAAAATTATTTGACCATTATAAAAGATTTCTGTTTTGCATCAATTTACATAATTCTGTTAAGTAACGTGTCAGATGATATAAAATGTTGAAAAAACGAACTCACCTTTGAAAGTACAGCCAAAAATAGTCCAAATGTCAGAGGTGATTTTTCAATTTTAATCTTGCTAGCAGCATGATGAGTGAAAAGTTCTACTGTCAAAAAATAGAGTGACCTCTAGTGGATGTTTGGAGCATAGCATACCTCAACCAAGTTGTAGAGATGACTCAATCAGCTTAAATTCAGTTCCACACATTTTTCAATAAGATATAGGGACTCAAAAAGTGATCTACCAAATGGTTGAGCAGAACATTAAAGGGTTAAACAGGTTGAAACAAAATGTAAAAAGGTACTAAATCTCATGAGGTCAGTCTCTGGCTATCAATGGGGAGCTGATAAACAATCACTGCTAGATATTTATAGGGCCTTAATACTATCGTGTATTGATTTTGGGTGTATGGTATATGGAGCAGCAGCCAAGAGTATTTTAAGAACATTAGACAGAATACAGTTTAGAGCTTAAAAGTGATCTTTTTCTCACTTTTACATTTCTGTCTCTTACAGAGAAACAAGGGAACCTTGGTCAGAAGCAAACTCATTAAATAAAGAAGCTGACTACAGCAACTGCTTCTGTAATGCACATGTGCAACCAGTGTGGGAACAAGTTTACCACTGTGCAGGGTCTCAAAAGACACCAGCGCACTCCACACTGGAGAGAAGCCTTACCACTGTGACCTGTGTGGGAAGACATTTTCACAGGCAAGTACTTTAAAACAACACCAGCTCATCCACACTGGAGAGAAGCCTTACCGCTGTGACCTGTGTGGGAAGACATTTTCACAGGCAGGTAGTTTAAAACTACACCAGCGCATCCACACTGGAGAGAAGCCTTACAGCTGTGACCTGTGTGGGAAGACATTTTCAAATGCAAGTAATTTAAAACAACACCAGCTCATCCACACTGGAGAGAAGCCTTACCGCTGTGACCTGTGTGGGAATACATTTTCACAGGCAGGTCATTTAAAACAACACCAGCTCATCCACACTGGAGAGAAGCCATACAGCTGTGACCTGTGTGGGAAGACATTTTCAGATGCGGGCAATTTAAAAAAACACCAGCTCATCCACACTGGAGAGAAGCCTTACCGCTGTGAATTGTGTGGGAAGACATTTTCAAAGGCAGGTAATTTAAAACAACACCAGCTCATCCACACTGGAGAGAAGCCTTACAACTGTGACCTGTGTGGGAAGACATTTTCAAAGGCAGGTAATTTAAAACAACACCAGCTCATCCACACTGGAGAGAAGCCTTACCGCTGTGACTTGTGTGGGAAGACATTTTCACATGCAGGTAGTTTAAAAGAACACCAGCTCATCCACACTGGAGAGAAGCCTTACCGCTGTGACCTGTGTGGGAAGACATTTTCACATGCAGGTAGTTTAAAACTACACCAGCGCATCCACACTGGAGAGAAGCCTTACCGCTGTGACCTGTGTGGGAAGACATTTTCACATGCAGGTAGTTTAAAACTACACCAGCGCATCCACACTGGAGAGAAGCCTTACTGCTGTGACCTGTGTGGGAAGACATTTTCACGGGCAGATAGTTTAGAACAACACCAGCTCATCCACACAGGACACAGACCGTACTATTGTGACCATTGTGGAAAGACATTTAGAAGTTCAAGTTCTTTTGGGAGACATTATCTTCAACACACTCGAGAGTTGGTGATACCATGTGAGCTGTGTGGAGAGATATTTTACTCTAAACAGACTTCTTCTCGACACCTAAAGCAACACGCTGAGGTGGAAATGGGGAGGTGTGGACCACAATGAGACTCTGCATCCTGAAGTTTTTTTAGGTGTACATTATGCCCACCTCTCAGCTCCAAGGTCTTGGATGGACGTGTAATGAGCTGACGTGTCAGTCATAGATTCGTATAGGTTTACATGTATATGCCACTAAGTGTACAGGACAGCGTGTCCCTGAACAATGATTAGATGTAGTGCAAAGTGATGTCTTTGTCTAGTTTGGATGAGTCTGGAGCCAGTAGGAGACACAGCTAAAGACATTAAGTCATAAGTGTGTGTGGATAAGCATATGAACTGGAGCAGGAGTGAGAGCATATAATATACAATTAATATGAAACAAACTCTATAAAAATTGTTCACTAACCAAACCATAATGGACATGTGTTATAAGAATTCTATATCCTTATATTATCCAGAGAGACACGGAGACAGATTCTATTATAAAAAGTTAAAGGCCAGGTTTTATTCTTGCAAGAATGAAGCAAAGACACACAGATATATCAAAGGTACAGAGTGCGTTTTGCTTCAAGAAGTAAACAAAACATGAGATTTTATATCACTGCAGTGGGGGCTGTCAGTGGGAGGTGTATCTCTCATTCACCCTCCTCCAATGCCCCAGCTCCAGGTGCAGAAGTCCCCCCCCCCCCTTGCCTCCAGTGGTGTTCCAGCTGTAACACTGGTGAATAGATGCTAAATGTAAGCCAAATAAATGTGGAGTCTAATGGTTTATATAATCATATACTGTATGTAACTACTTTATTGTTGCGCACAAAAAAAAAAAAACATCCAGGCACAACCACTTTAAAATAATGGATCTAATCTAGTGGAACAATGCATACCTCTTTTTTTCCACTTATATTTTTTATTTTATTTTATATTTTGTATGTAAAAACTAAAAATTTGGATTTTTTTTTTCAATAGCTTTTAGGTCATGTGACATGTGTATGAAAAAAATAAACTTGTTTTCTACTGATTTTGTTTGGTTTTAGGCACTGCCTGCTTTGTTTTCTATCACACCAACACAATGCATGTGTCTGTTTATTTACAAGATTCTTAAGCTTTATATAATGTTTTATAATTACATTTGATTGTACCCAATTGTTTAAGTCGCACATTTAACAGTGAAATAAGAGTTGCAGGGCACAGTCGGCAGCTGAGGATAAGAGCTGATGAAATGTGGAAACAGGAAGTGGAATGTGTGAATATTTATTTCTGTCAAGTTTTTGTTCTACACAGATGTATAATAGCTTCAGGTTTAAATGTAAAGAGATTTTTGAGTTTACAGTTCCTGTCGTGTACAATAAATATGTCCAACACTTCACTTTTTCAATTTGACAAAAATAAATGTCTGAAAGAACATTAATACATGAAAAATAAAAAATACATCTTTTTTATTTAACGACACAAGGTCGAAAAAAATCTTAAGTGCACCAAAAGCTAGTCAGTTACATCCCAGCACAGTGTTCACAGCTAAAGATAAGAAAGATTTTTTTTTTTTAAAAAAGAGAATGAATCAAAAGACAGGAAGTAGAATTCAGTGTTCGTCAGTCAGGTGTTGATGGAAGAGATGTGTTTTCCGGCTTTTTTTTTAAAGATGGCTACAGAATCTGCTGATCTTGTAGCAGCAGTAGATCATTGCACCAATGTGAAAGACTTGTAGCATTTGGATGCATTTTAATAACAAACATAAAGGCAGAATTTAGAATTTATAAAGTCAAAATAACTAGCTTTAATAATCTTATATATATATTTTAAGTGTGGTTTGCTTAGTATGGTTTTATTTTGGATAGTTTATATAAAATGTTCAATACACATGTTTAGGCTTAGTAGTGTCTGGTAGTTTCACTTTTTTTTATTCATAATGTAAATTTTAAGGTGTAAATAAACATTGATATGAATGCACATATTTCACGTAAATTATTCAATCACTTGTTAGTCACGTGTTAGCCCTGCGACTAACTGGCCACTGTCCAGTGTGTACCCCGCCTCAGGCCCAAAGCTGCTGGGATAGGCTCCAGTCACCCGCGACCCCTAACGGGACAAAGCGGTAGAAAATGAATGAATGAATGAATATTCAATCACATTAACATTTGTCTGAATTAAAAAAGCCAGAAGTGCTTCTAAATGAAGAGTCGTTTGGAGCCGAAAGAGCGCAATCTGGTTCCATAAAAAAGACCAGAATTTCCATCTCTCAATCTTCGACCATTTTCATTCTGTGTCTGAATATGAGCCTGCTGAAACAATATATTAGTTATTTTGTTGAATGTTCAATAACAGACTGGAATGAGTCAGTGCACTTAAATATGAAGTGTATAAATCATGTCAGATTTAAAAGCTTGAAATACAGTTTAAATATGCCTTCAGACCTAGAAGCACATTAATAAATGGAGATTTGATTGAGTTTGAGTTTATTTAAAAGAAGCTGAAGTTGTAGATGGACCAGGAGGCTGGGCTGTGTCAGCTGTGCAGGAGCAGAGAGGACCGACAGAGCAGCAGACCGAAGACTGGACTGGACTGGACTGGGCCGACAGAGAAGCAGCAGCAGACAGGTAACTGTAGAGGGGCTCTGCAAAGACAGAACAAAGTAAAAACTTATGTTTAAAACAAGTCTTGCTGTTGGGACCGTTCACCTCTGTACATGAGATTTACTGTTAATCACAGAAACAAATGTTTTATTCTCCAGCTCACTGTGTGTTACTGTGTGTGTAAGGACTGTTTTTATAAAATAGTGGACTTTGATTTGAACTTACATTTGCCTAAATACTTTAGTAAATGTGAACTGTACTGGGTTAGAGGTAATGCATGCTCCTGCTGCTCCTGACACTTCTGTTTGCTCATGCCAGCTTTACTTTTCTTTTAGTCATTTCCACCTTTAGCCAATGATTTTATAATCAACTTTTACTTTCTTTTAACTGGATTTTTATGTTTTTACTTCTTTTAACTTTTTCAACAACACGTTGGACCTGCTGAGCGACTGGAGCCTTGGAATCTATTTCAACATGTCTGGGGTAAAAACAACTACTACAAACTCTTTTGACAAAATTGTTTGAACATGATGCCACCTGCATAAACTTGGTGCCCAGCCAAAGCAGCACTGGATCATAAAAGAATGCTGGCATCACAGAAGCATATGTAACATCAGCAAACATCCAGCTAAAAACAGATTCCAACCACTGACTGAGCTAAAGGTGAATGAACCAGAAAACTCTGCTGTGACTGAAAAACATGGAGTAAATGTTACCTATTCTCTGGAAAACAGGAGACATGAATCTGTGAAAAGCACCAGGCAAACAGAGACAGAGAATCTACGTCAAAAGTGAAGGACAGAGATATCCTGCTGCTTGAGACGGTGCTGTCAGAGACAAACAGTAGATTTGTTACATGCATCTGTCCAAGTGCTACAGTCACTGATATAACAGCACTCCTCCCCCAGGTAATATCCAAACACACAGGGATTAACTCCAGGACATATGCAATATCCATCCATCCATCCATCTCTCCTGCTGCCATAGACCACTGGACTACTATATTCATTCATCACATTGTGTTTTTGTATTGAATAAACAGAAACCCACCAAACGCATACTTCTCAGTCTGGACATTGGTTCTGTTTAGCGTGTTATACCATAATCCCCCCCCCACCCTTAAGCGACTAAAATGGTAGGACATCCAGTCTGGTTTTCCGGCCTTGACCCTTACGCACAGAGATTGTTCCAGATTCTCTGAATCTTTGGATGATATTATGCACTGTAGATGATGATAGCTGCAAACTCTTTGAATTTTTCTGAGAAACTCCTTTTGATATTGCTCCACTATATTTTGCCACAGCATTGGTGATCTTTTGCCCATTTTGACTTCTGAGAGACATTCTGAGAGGCTCTTTTTATTCCCAAGCTTGTTGCCAATTGACCTAATAAGTTTCAAATGTGTCCTCCAGCTGTTCTTTATATGTACATTAAACTTTTCCGGCCTCTTATTGTTACCTGTTAGTGTTTTATAATAAGAAGCACTCTTATAACTTTTCTGTGTGTTATTTGCACACTTTGCATGCTACACTGCACCCTAGATTAGGACACTAAATACGTCATCTGTTGAAACCAGTTAGAACCAGTTGGTCAGCCCTGGCTGGACACTTAGTGGAAAAGTACTGATACTGGGACAGGAAGTGCCCTCCTGTGTGAGGTGGGGCCAAAGGTTATGACCTTTAGGGTATTGAGTTGACCAGACGCACAACACGTGGGCTGACCTCATGTTAGCTGCGGCTTGTCTAACAGCGCTGGACTTCTGCCTTTTTCTGAGTGGAATTAAACAGACAAACTTTACATTGGTTTTATAGTTTTTATTCCCTTAGTCTTAGCTCCAGCACTCGTCCCATATATATATATATATATATATATATATATATATATATATATATATATATATATATATATATATATATATATATATACATATATATATATATATAGTTTTATTCCCTTAGTCTTAGCTCCAGCACTCGTCCATATATATATATATATATATATATATATATATATATATATATATATATATATATATATATATATATATATATCTCCATTTATACTATCTATGGTTCTTTGTGGTTGTGTGCAGGGCTCTCTGTCTCTGAAGCTGCTCGTGGGGAAAGCCGTGGTGCAGTCCCTGTCTTTCCACCCCTCGGAGCCCCGCCTCCTCACGGCTCTGGAGGGACGTGTGCAGCTGTGGGACACTGAAGAGGAAACACCAGAGGAAGACACCGACACAGAGAGACACACGTCCTTTAAGGCTTCTGTAGTTCAGTGAAGTTTAAACTGAAGCAAAGAAGAATAGTCCAAATAACGTCTGAGAAGACATCGAAAATCCACCTAAAAAATGTTCAAATCCAACTAAAACCTGTTCAAATCCAAATAAAACCTGGTCAAATCCAACTGAAACCTGTTCAAATCCAACTAAAGCCTGGTCAAGTCCAACTAAAACCTGGTCAAATCACACTAAAACCTGTTCAAATCCAACTAAAACCTGTTCAAGTCCAACTAAAACCTGGTCAAATCCAACTAAAACCTGTTCAAATCCAACTAAAACCTGTTCAAGTCCAACTAAAACCTGGTCAAATCCAACTAAAACCTGTTCAAGTCCAACTAAAACCTGGTCAAATCCAACTAAAACCTGTTCAAATCCACCTAAAACCTGTTCAAGTCCACCTAAAACCTGTTCAAGTCCAACTAAAACCTGTTCAAATCCAACTAAAACCTGGTCAAATCCAACTAAAACCTGGTCAAATCCAACTAAAACCTGGTCAAATCCAACTAAAACCTGTTCAAGTCCAACTAAAACCTGTTCAAGTCCAACTAAAACCTGTTCAAGTCCAAATAAAACCTGTTCAAGTCCAACTTGAAACCTGGTCAAGTCCAATTAAAACCTGTTCAAGTCCAAATAAAATCTGTTCAAGTCCAACTAAAACCTGTTCAAATCCAACTAAAACCTGTTCACGTCCAACTAAAACCTGGTCAAGTCCAACTAAAACCTGTTCAAATCCAACTAAAACCTGTTCAAATCCAACTAAAACCTGGTCCAATCCAACTAAAACCTGGTCAAATCCAACTAAAACCTGGTCAAGTCCAACTAAAACCTGTTCAAATCCAACTAAAACCTGTTCAAATCCAACTAAAACCTGGTCCAATCCAACTAAAACCTGGTCAAATCCAACTAAAACCTGTTCAAATCCAACTAAAACCTGTTCAAATCCAACTAAAACCTGGTCAAGTCCAACTAAAACCTGTTCAAATCCAACTAAAACCTGTTCAAATCCAACTAAAACCTGGTCAAATCCAACTAAAACCTGGTCAAATCCAACTAAAACCTGTTCAAATCCACCTAAAACCTGTTCAAATCCACCTAAAACCTGTTCAAGTCCAACTAAAACCTGTTCAAATCCAACTAAAACCTGGTCAAATCCAACTAAAACCTGTTCAAGTCCAACTAAAACGTGTTCAAATCCAACTAAAACCTGTTCAAGTCCAACTAAAACCTGTTCAAGTCCAACTAAAACCTGTTCAAGTCCAAATAAAACCTGTTCAAGTCCAACTAGAAACCTGGTCAAGTCCAATTAAAACCTGTTCAAGTCCAAATAAAATCTGTTCAAGTCCAACTATAACCTGTTCAAATCCAACTAAAACCTGTTCAAGTCCAACTAAAACCTGTTCAAATCCAAATAAAACCTGTTCAAATCCAACTAAAACCTGTTCAAGTCCAACTAAAACCTGTTCACGTCCAACTAAAACCTGGTCAAGTCCAACTAAAACCTGTTCAAATCCAACTAAAACCTGTTCAAATCCAACTAAAACCTGGTCCAATCCAACTAAAACGTGTTCAAGTCCATCTAAAACCTGTTCAAATCCAACTAAAACCTGTTCAAGTCCAAATAAAATCTGTTCAAGTCCAACTAAAATCTGTTCAAGTCCAACTAAAACCTGTTCAAGTCCAACTAAAACCTGTTCAAATCCAACTAAAACCTATTTAAATCAACATAAAACCTGTTCAAATCCAACTAAAACATGTTCAAATCCAACTAAAACCTGTTCAAGTCCAACTAAAACCTGTTCAAATCCAACTAAAACCTGTTCAAGTCCAACTAAAACCTGGTCAAGTCCATCGTAATCAGTTCCAAATAAAAGACTGAAACAAACAAAGAATATAAATCTATATAATATATAAAGAATTGAATGGCTTTTATTTAAAAAAACCAAGCATTTCTCCAACAGAGAGCTGCAGCTGAGCTCTCTACATTCTTACCACAGTTCTTTCTTGGCTTTGTTTCTTTTCTCTTTACATCCTTCAAGATTCTCAAATAAAACTGAAACAATAATAAATCAAACACTTTTGTTCATATTTTTCATGAACGGAACAATAAAGAGTAAGATTTACAAACAGTGCTCAGTGATTATAAAAAGGTAAAGCAGGTGAGAGAGGGTTTAGAGTCTCCACTGGAGCTTCACCTCTGTCCAGGTCAGGACTCAGCTGCTCCTGGTCTGGTCCTGGTCTGGTTAACGCCACCACCTGAAAAGACAAGGGAGAACAGAATGAGTGTTTATTTATTCTAGAATAAACAAAACAAAATGATTATATTTATTGGAGACAGTTCTGGTCGAGTCTCAATATTTGAGGCACAGGTTGTGCTTGTGTTTAATGCAGTGAAGACGATAAATACAAAGTTTAAATTCATGAAGCCAGAGCCGAACGACACTGACTGTTTAAAACCACAAACAGCTGTTGAGAAGAAACACTTTGTCATGTTTTCTGTTTGAATATGACCTTTATCACAACTATAAGCCTTCACACTGATCCAAACCCTTGGAGTGGTTCAAGAGTTAGGATCAGTGTTACTGCTCCAGATCAACCTCGTGCCACTAAAGCTGCTCCGGGACGCCTGAACTCTGGGACAGTTTGATAAAAGTGAACCTTTGGTCTGGCCCTGGTCTGTTCTGTCTGCATCAGAGGAAAGGAAAGCTCTGTGCAGTTTCTGTGGATTCAGCAGAGGTTTGTCTCCAGAGACACTTTTATAGATTTTACAGAGAATCAGACGAGGCTCTGATTGGCCTCTGTTCACTACAGCATCTACTCACTTCAGAGTCTCCAGTCGACACTGAGGACTCTGTTGGAGTTCAAGCAGCTCCTGAACATCTGACTCCATCAGTTCGTTACTCCACAGATCCAGTTCTCTCAGATGTGAGGGGTTGGACTTCAGAGCTGAGGCCAGAGAAGAACAGCTGGACTTTGACAAACTGCAGCCCCAGAAACTGAATAAAGAATAAATGGTGGAGGTTAATCCAATAATAATCAAGGAACTCAGTTATAATCATTTATTACCATCTTAAAATCTAATAATTAAACAGTAATATTTAAGCAGATAACACAAAGATATTCAAATAGTAGATTTATAAAGCTATAGATGATCTTTTAGATCATACAGTGGTAAAGACAGAAGCCTACAGCAAACGTGCAGCGTTTAGAAAGAACTGTCATTTATCTTTACACATGAACTGGTTTATAAAACACACAGTGGACTCTGGACACAGATGAAGCTTCAGACGACTCTCAGATCCACTTTTAATGTCTGTTTCTTTTAGTGTCACCTGGACGACTGTTAGTGTTTAAATTAAGAAGCACACAAGTATTTAGTCACATGTAGAGTCTCAAAGTCTGCTGACTTTCTGCAGAAACATGTCTTTCTCTGTTTTAATGGCTGAACATTAATGACTGTATTGTTTTTGTCCCTGTCTCTGTGTGGCCTGTGAGGAAGAGCAGGACGTCCTGTGAACCACTGTGGAGCAGTTACATGAAGATTAGACCTGTGTCAAACCTGTGACTGTGACAAAGAAGAACCTGGAGCAGCTTCACCTGCAGCTCCTGAAAATAAAGCTCATGTCTGCCACACCTCAGGATCTGTGTTTTATACTTCATCTTCAGAACCAGACACTTAATAGAACCAGCCACACTATATCAGCTTCTACAAGTCCTAATATTTACTGTTCATAATGGCTCTGCACTCTTTAGAAACTACACATTGTCTACATCATTTAACATGAATCTGATTTTATAATTAACTGTTGAAGGTAGTATCAACCAGGTCTTGAACACATTCAATTAGTTTTATTAATCTTTATCTATTTCTGATGTTTGTACCATTTATTAACACAACCTAACTTATGTCTTTAACTTCTGCTGAGTGTTTTAAAATGGTCTTAAATAAGAACAAGAGGATGTCATGAGTGAAAAATAAGTGACAGAGGACATGCATTGTTCATTTTTAATTGAGTGCAAAACAGTGACATGTGAAAAGTATGGTGTAAAAATATGTTTTGTAATGTATAGTTCATTAGAAAAGCATTAGAGTAATGCACATGAATAAGTGCTGGTTATTGTCTGGTGTGTAAAAAGTCAGATGACAGAAGTGGCAGGAGTCTGGTCTTCAGCAGCACTGGTCAGGTTTGTGTGGATCACCTCCTACAGGAACAACACACAGACAAGTCAAATACAATGGCCCCAAGAATACTGACAGCTTTATTATATTGTAACAATGTCAGCAATATTCAACCTTTATTTCAGACAAAGTTGGTCCAAAACAAAAATAAAAAACATTATAAAGTTAAAATAGTGTGTAGTCCATTATATGTAGTTAATATGAAGACTCTTGATGGAGTTTTCTGACTCCTCCAACCGCCTCATACATTTAGAAACTGTCAAAGTTCACTTTACTAAAATTTATTAATACTTTATTAAAATGTAAAACTTTTTTTTACCTTAAGACAGCAATAATAAGATTTAAATCTGATGTGAGACTAAGTCCTAGTCCACATGGACACGGGTATTTTTATAACTGTGACTTTTTTATTTATTTATTTTTTTTTTTTACACGATTCGGCCGTTCGTCCACACTGAAACGCAGTATCAGGTCACTTAAACCAAACATTTTTTAAAACCCGTGCCAGGGTGAGGATTTTCAGAAACGCCGGTTGCAGCGTTGTCGTGTGAACAGTAAAACCGGCGTTTTTGCATTGCGACGTCAGAGTGTGTGCCGTTATTCGCTGGTCTGATTGGCCAACATGCCTTTACGATTAGGGTGATATCGCAGCCTGCTGGTGTGGCATGGTATTTTTTTTTTTTAAACGCAGGAGGAAAAACTCCGGTTATAAAAATACCCGTGTCCGTGTGGACTAGGCCTAAAGCATCATAAACCTTTCTCTCAGTTAGGTCTAAACACAAAATAGTGATGTTCAGAACAAATAAAGTACAAACATATTTAAGTCAATATTATAGAAGTGTCACTCGTCTAATCACAGTAATGTCCTGGTTTTACATCAACTACTTGTATTTTAGAAAATGATAACCACATTGTACTGTCTTCATGAACAGTTCAAATGATGCACCACATCTTTATATGAGACTTCCTCAGATCGAACATGAATCTAGAAATATTACTTACAATACAAAATATATACTTTTCTGTCAAAGGTTTTAATTATTTAGTAAAAGCCTTAAGGTCCGTTAGCATAGCTCTTAAGATAAACTCTTAATAACGAGACAAATAAACAATTAGAATTTTACTCACCAAATAAAGTAGAGCCATGTTTCTTGTCCTGTCTGTCAATGAAGGACACATAATACTACAGCAAAATATCCCACTGGTTTTTGTGCAAAAGACACAACTACAAACATAGATTGTAAATAAACTTGGATGTCATGGCCATTGCTCCACATTCACTGATATTGGCCTCATCACAGATTAATAAAATGTTGGTTACATCCGGGCTTTTCTGCTGTTACTGCAGAGTACAACTATGGTTTTCAGATTCATTCATTTTTTTTTATTCATTCATTTTCTGCCGCTTAGTCCCATTAGGGGTCGCGGGTGACTGGAGCCTATCCCAGCAGCTTTGGGCCTGAGGCGGGGTTCTCCCTGGCAGTGGCCAGTTAGTCGCAGAGCTAACATTTAGAGACAGACAGTGACAGACAACCAGTCACTCTCACATTCATTCACTAGGAACACTTGACCTTTGACCTGTACATGCAGGTGTTTGGGTGGTGGGAGGAAGCTGGAGTACCCGGAGAGAAACCACAGTAACACGTGGAGGACATAAGACTCCTCACAGAAAGACCTGGACGTTTTAATCAAAAAATTCTGTTATTGGGAGTTCCTGTTTCACAAAAAAAGAGAAATAAACTGTGGAGGAGAGTATTTAAATGAGACATAGCTCGATTTAAGAAGGTTTGAAACTCGGCACAAAACACCATGTGAATTTTGTAAAAAAAGCAGAAAAAAGAGAAAACTCACACATCCCCTGCACGATTATCTCTACATTTGTGGAGTTATCAGTTTTATACTTTCATTTCGTGTGTTGTTCTAATGCTTTCATAAAATCCTCAGCTCTGCGTGTCTCAGACGAGACACAGCTCAGTTTTTCAGGAAAATACCACAGTTTGTAAAAGTCCAAAGTCTGCCTCCATCAAACACTTTCTTCATTTATGTTTGTCCAAGACACAGTTTCTTTGACATTCAGATGTAAATGAAAATATGACTTTTTAAAGTGATCTGGTTCAAAGAGAAGCTCTGGACTTTTATGGATCAAAAAAAGAGGAGAAAGTACAACACACTATTTCTGAGCTCGGTGGATTGGAAAAAGACTGACACTGATTTACTGAAGACTTTTCATTTGTTCTTTGGCCAAGCATCCCTCTCATAAACATGATACAGTGTGACTTTATGAGTTGTTTGTTCAAACCCAAGAGTCAGTGAAAAGAAGAGAAGGACCAGTGACTGACCTCAGAGTCTCCAGTCGACAGTTTGGACTCGCTAGTCCTTCACACAACTCCTTCATTCCTGAGGTTATTTGTTTGTTCCTACTCAGGTCTAGTTCTCTCAGGTGAGAGGGACTGGACTTCAGAGCCGACGACAGAACTTCACAGTGAATCTTTGAGAGTCCACAATTAGAAAGTCTGTAAACACAGTAAACATTAAGTCAAACATTAGAGATGTAAAGGTTCTCAGTCGTCCAGGTCACAGAAGTACATTTATTCACTTTAAATTCAAAGTTTAAAACTATCTCCAGCTGCAACAGGTACAAACATATGACATATGTTTTTTTATTATTGTCCCAACCTTTTCTTCTTATGTCAAAACTTCTTACACTATTTTTTATCTAAAATCCTGGAGAGAGTGGTGGCGGAGCAGCTGACTGCGTTTCTTAATTAAAATAATTGCATAGATAAATTTCAGTCAGGCTTCCGAAAATGTCATGAGACTGCCCTGCTGAAGATTTCAAGTGACATTATGATGGCGGCTGACTCTGGGCAGTACTCTGCCTTGATCCTACTGGATTTATCATCTGCTTTTGATACTCTGGACCATAATGTATTGTTAAAGCGTCTGCAATATGAAACCGGTTTCTCTGGATCAGTTCTAAAGTGGTTTTCCTCTTACCTGAGTGACAGATCTTTTTGTGTCTCTATTAACAATATTCTGTCTGAAATGACCCCTCTGTCAAATGGAGTTCCTCAAGGCTCAGTGATAGGTCCTCTTTTGTTTTTATTGTACATACGCCCTCTTGATGAAATAATTCACGGTTTTAAAAATGTGTCTTATCACTTTTATGCTGATGACATTCAGTTGTACTGTTCTTTTAAAGACTCTGAGTTTCATAAACTTACTGATTTGTTGGACTGCTTGTCTTGCATAAAGAACTCTTTATACAATAACTACCTACAGCTAAATACAAAAAAGACTGAAACTTTAATCTTTGCACCAGACCAAAAAATACCTCTAATCAAACAACACCTTGGTTCCCTGGGTTCTTCCGTCCAGTCGAGCCTCAGAAACCTTGGTGTTCTGTTTGACCAATCGATGTCTCTGGACAGTCATTCTAGACAGTTGGTCAAAAACTGTTTTTATCATTTAAGAAACATTTCAAAACTGAGAGTGTTTTTGTCTAAAGCTGACTTGGAGATGATTATTCATGCTTTTATTTCTTCTCGTCTTGATTATTGCAATTCTCTTTTTACTTGTTTTAACAAATTGTCTCTGAGTCGACTACAAATGGTGCAAAATGCTGCAGCCAGGCTTTTAACTGGAACCAACAGAAGGGTTCACATTTCCACAGTTTTATCTTCATTACATTGGCTTCCAGTCAAATTCAGAATTTATTTTAAAATTTTAGTCTTGACTTTTAGAGCTCTGCATGGACAGGCCCCCCAGTACATCACTGACCTGCTGACCCCTTACTCCTCCTCCCGCGCTCTTCGGTCTTCTGGTCAAAACCTTCCAACGGTCTCCAAAACCTGTTTTAAAACTCGGGGAGACCGGTCTTTCCAAGCAGTCGCCCCCCAGACTCTGGAACGCCCTGCCCCTGTCACTGCGAGTGGACGCTTCTGTTGATTCTTTTAAAAAGCAGCTGAAGACACTTTTATTTAAACACGCTTTTAGTTGATTGGGATTTTTATGTTTTTAATATTTTGTGGTTTTAATTTTTATTCTCATAGTTTTATTGTTATTTTAGTGCACTTTGTAAAGCACTTTGTGATTTATATCTGTGAAAGGTGCTATATAAATAAAATTTACTTACTTACTTACTAAACTAAATATTAAAAACACTAATATCTCACAACTGTTGACAAAAGAAAAAGAAAGAACAAGTGTCACAGACAGTCATCCTCTGGGAGGCAGTGTTAATTTTGTTGACAAAAACTATGCCACACATCAACAAAGTTGTTTTGCAAAGGAAAACAAAACAAAAACTAAATAAAAAAAACTTCATAATGAATAAAACATTAACTAAATAGACTGACATTTTGTCAACGAATAAAAGACGAGACGAAAACAACTTGTGACAAAAACCAGTCAGGAGAAGGGAATGATGAAGTGGTACGGGCGGGATAAGTCAAGAAAGCCAATCAGAGCGCTCCTTGTTACGCGGTGGTGCCAAGAAATTAATTGGAGACGACAGAGCAACAACTGGTGCAAACTGTGAAAATGAAAGGTTTTGGCGGCTGGAAGTGAGAGAAAGAGACTGACCTGTGTTCTCATTTCAAGTTTGAGAACAAAGAAAACAAATTAAATGTAAATAAATGTTTGCATTTGATGTTTTCGATGCCAGTGTTTATGTAGCATAAGGAATATCCTCCTGTTCAATGCACTTTATTTAAGTTCAAAGATGGTTTGGATAGTACGTTTATTATTTTGATTATTTGGTTTTCTTGGGCTGTAAAGGTCTTTTGATGTTTGCACATTTATTTATTTATTTTATTTTATTTTATTAAAAATAAGCTGTTTTTGCATCTCTTTGATACACATAGATGTCTTTGTTTATATTAAAATAAACAGCAAGATTTTTTTTACTATTAGTGTTGTTTTTCATTGATTGAAACTATATTCAATAAAAGCAGTAGTGTTGAAATAAACAGTGTGAAATATGTTTGCACATTTAAATCTCAATTCTAAAACAAATATAGTTTTATGTCTGAAACAGAAGGTCACATTAATTACTCATTAAAAATGTTTTGATTTTAGTCGACTAAAACTAAAACAAATAAGATGACTAAAACAAGACTAAAACTAAAATTATTTCAGTTAAAAGACCAAGACTAAAACTAAATTAAAATTCCTTGTCAAAATTAACACTGCTGTGAGGTTGGGGTGTGTGTGTTTAAGCCCGTCCTGTGGCCGACTGTGGCTGAGACACAAGACGAGAGCAGAGCTACAGAAATAAATCAAGTTTAAAAAATATTGAAAGAACAAAAACAGTGGCACATAAACCATCTGGAAATGATTGACACCAAACTCAGTGACCCACATAATCCCTGCAGCTGTTCAGTCAGAAAACTATGACACATCCCATAATGTGCAGTGCTTCAGACAGTGTGTTGTTTTTTTCTGCAGTTGTGCTGATGTTTAAAGTGACATTAGAACCAGTCTGTAACATCTGTCCTTGTTCCTGAGCCTCACACGCTGCTCATCTTCAGATAAATACCATTTAAAGTGTGTTGTCTGACAGACTGGACTTTGAAAGCTTATGGCCTTTTGTCGGTCGATAAATGTAGCACCAACTATCCTCTTGTGTCTAATCTAGTTAATCTAGTTTTTGGGAGTTGCTGTTTCACAAAAAAAAAAAAAAGAAATAAGAGAGTATTTAAATGAGGCACAGCTCGATTTAAGAAGGTTGGTAAAAGAAGCAGAAAAAAAGAGAAAACTCACACATCCCCTGCACGATGTGTGGTGTTCTAATGCTTTCATAAAATCCTCAAAGCTCTGACATGTCTCAGGACAAGACACAGCTCAGTTTTTCAGGAAAATACCACAGTTTGTAAAAGTCCAAAGTCTGCCTCCATCAAACACTTTCTTCATTTATGTTTGTCCAAGACACATTTTCTTTTACATTCAGATGTAAATGAAAATATGACTTTTTAAAAGTGATCTGGTTCAAAGAGAAGCTCTGGACTTTTATGGATCAAAAAAAGAGGAGAAAGTACAACACACTATTTCTGAGCTCGGTGGATTGGAAAAAGACTGACAATGATTTACTGAAGACTTTTCATTTGTTCTGTGGCCAAGCATCCCTCTCATAAACATGATACAGTGTGACTTTATGAGCTGTTTGTTCAAACCCAAGAGTCAGTGAAAATAAGAGAAGGACCAGTGACTGACCTCAGAGTCTCCAGTCGACAGTTTGGACTCGCTAGTCCTTCACACAACTCCTTCATTCCTGAGGTTATTTGTTCGTTCCTACTCAGGTCTAGTTCTCTCAGGTGAGAGGGACTGGACTTCAGAGCCGACGACAGAACTTCACAGTGAATCTTTGAGAGTCCACAATTATAAAGACTGTAAACACAGTAACATTAAGTCAAACATTAGAGATGTAAAGGTCTCAGTCGTCCAGGTCACAGAACTACATTTATTCACTTTAAATTCAAAGTTTAAAACTATCTCCAGCTGCAACAGATACAAACATATTTGACTGTTTTTCATTATTGTCCCAACCTTTTCTTCTTTGCCAAAGCTCCTTACACTAAAATAAATATTAAAAACACTGAATATTTCACATCTGTTGAAAAATCAGACAAAAAGCTTATAAAGTCTTATAAAAATATAATTGTGACTGAAGGCCCACATTTACAGAGCTCTCAGTCTAAAACACTTCAGAGTTCAGCAGAAGGTCCTTTTGTAATATGCTGTAAACATTTTAAATGTGTTTGGATGAATGCTCCATGAGCAGGAGCCAAAGTGAGGCTTATTACTGTCCTCTCTTTTCACTCATTTCCGATTTAGGCTTTATTCATTTCAGCAACATTGTGCATTTTACAAAGACACTGACAAAAACAAAAGAAAGAAAGAACAAAAGACCCAGACAGTCGTTCTCTGGGAGGTTGGGGTGTGTGTGTTTAAGCTTGTCCTGTGGCCGACTGTGGCTGAGACATGAGGCGAGAGCAGAGCTACAGAAATAAAGCAGGTTTAAAAATATTGAATGAACAAAAACAGTGACACATAAACCATCTGGAAATGATTGACACCAAACTCAGTGACCCGGAAAAGGTGCTTTCACAGTTTAACTTTCGGACTGTCTCACTGACCATGTTTTTGGGAGTTCCTGTTTCACAAAAAAAAGAGAAATAAACTGTGGAGGAGAATATTTAAATGAGGCACAGCTCGATTTAAAGGTTTGAGACTCAAAATGACACTTGATGTGAACTTTGTAAAAGAAGCAGAAAAAGAGAAAACTCACGCATCCCCTGCACAATTATCTCTATGTCACCGGGTTTCTTATGTATTTTATAAATTGTGTGTGTGAGGCCCCTTTAAGGCCATATGACTTTTAGATTTTAAATTGGGTGACACCCCATCCCATCTGGCGACGACGGAAACCAATAGGACGAGCCCGGACTCTGTTCAAAAGGGCCAATAGATAGACAGGAAGGCAGAGCCGGGAGAAGCCCGTGAGCAAGAGGCTTACGGGCGACAACGCTTACAAGCAAATAAGTAAAGGAACATGCCCATAACTGCCCAGAATAGATGTATGACTAGAAGTGTTTAATTCACTGCCTGAGGCCGCGTTATGTGCGTTATGTGCGTTATGTGCTCCGCCGCCACTATGGGGAAGAGCGGAAGGTGCAGATACTAGGAAAGGATACCCTGCCACGTTGTACCGCTGAGGACCCATGGTCGGAGGAAAGAAGCCGTTATTTATTTTTTATTTATCCTTTATTTAACCAGGTAAAAAGACTCATTGAGATTAAAATCTCTTCCAAGAGTGACCTGGCAAAAGACGACAGCATATACAGTTTAAAGAAATAAATACAAGACATCAACAAAACAAATAATATTTACAATCAATGTGTGCAAGTTTAGAAACATTTACATTTTCCAATCTCATTTAGTTCATGCCTCTCTAGAATAGATTAAAATTCTCCCAAAGTCACAAGTTCAGAAAGATTTAGGTCCTTTTGCAGTTCATTCCATGCACAAGGGGCAGCCGCTGAAATACTGCCTTACCCAACTCTGTTCTGACTCTGGGAACCACCATCAGTATGTTCTTCTGAGAACGCAGCACACACTGTTGTTGGTTTTTACGCATGTATGTGCAGAGGCAAGATGGGAGGAGCCCAAGAATACATTTATAGATGAAAGTCAACAAATCAGACCACCTGCGAACATACAGGGATGGAAACTCAGCTGTAGCATACAATGTACAATGGTGAAAACGATTTCTACAACTACTCATAAAACGTAAAGCCCAATGATAAACAGTGTCCAGCTTTTTTAAAAGACGGTCCGATGCATTCATAAAAAGGAGATTGCCGTAATCCAATAAAGGTAAAAAGGTTGCAGAAATTAAACGTTTCCTTGTATAAACAGAGAAACATGATTTATTTCTGAAAAGAAAACTGAGCTTTAGCTTCAGTTTACGTACAAGATGCTCAATATGTTGTTTGAAGGACAGATTTTTATGAATAACAAAGCCTAAATACTTATAAGAAGAGACCATTTGGATTTCCTTTCCTTCATGTTTTTATTTTAGGGAGCTGAGAGGGTAGCTGTTTTCTATTTGAGAAAACCATAACTTTAGTTTTGTCTGCATTTAACACTAGCCTCAGCTGATCTAGATGAGACTGAACAGCATCAAACGCAGACTGTAAGAAATCAAAGGCTTGTTCAATTGAAGGAGAGGAACAATAGATGACTGTGTCATCAGCATAAAAGTGAAAAAAAGGCATTTGACACCTTTTCACAAAGATCATTCACATAAATAGAAAACAGCAATGGCCCCAGAACAGAACCCTGGGGTACTCCTTTAGTTACTGAAAGAAAGGAGGAAGACATGCCAGCTAGGTTTACACACTGAGTTCTACCTGACAGATGGTTAGAAAACCAGCCAATGGCAGTGTCAAACAGACCAATTTTATGGAGCCAATTTAACAAGGTCACATGATCAACAGTGTCAAAGGCCTCTGACAAGTCAATAAACAACACAGTACAGAACTTTTTACAATCAAGAGCCTCAATGATATCATTAACTACTTTAACTGCAGCAGTTATTGTACTGTGTAATTTTCAAAAAACAGATTTTTTTTTTATTTAAGAAAATAAAGAGGGGGAACAATGCACAATAATGAACATTAAAACAAATGTAAATATGCCAGATTATAGCCCCGGCTAATTTCCATCTGCAGACTTGGCAGGTAGATGTTACACAAAAAGGAAAGAAAGAGAAGAAGAAACACAATAACACAAAAAAACACAATAAGGACAAATACAAACACCCCAAAACATCAAAAACAATATCATTTGAGACAAAGAAACAATAATAATAGAGAAAGAGACAGAACTGAAACATAAAATATGAATTACAATTACATCTGTACTGCGCTGACTCTACCTAGGTACCCAAGTCTGACCAAGTGTAAACCATGGATATTGCACAAGGCCATTTTTGAAACGGAATTTGCTAATAAGATGCAGGTCACATAAGATCACATGTTTGAGTGTCTTTTAACCACTGTTTCAAATGTGTTTTAAAAGTAATTAAACTTGTGCATTCCCTGACTGAGAGTGGAATACTGTTCCAAAACACTGAGCCCTGAAATGAGAGAGTGTTTTGAGAAAATGATGTACGTCTGAACGGGAGCTCACAGTCACCTCTGACAGAGGCTCGTGTTACTCTTGAACCAGGGCCACTCAGAGATTTCTGTTTAATAAACTCATTCAACGGGGAGAGCCAAACCACGAGTAACTTTGTAAATTAAGCAGGCAGATTTAAATATTTTAAAATTTGAGAGACTTAGTAAATTATATTTATTAAGAATATGACAGTGGTGGTACAAAAAAGGTTTCCTGTCTAAAACTTTCAACGCCCTTTTGTAGCATGATTCAACAGATTTAACAACAGAAGAACCAGTGTATGACCAACTGCTAATGCAATACTCAATATGAGACAGTATCATTGAATGTAGGAACGTGACTGCTGCTCTGTCTGTCAGGGATGCTCTAATATGTTTGAAATTCCTTATATTTAAATTAGGGCTGGGCAAGTTAAAGCGTTTTTATCGCGTTAACGCATTAATGAATCGCCGACAATTATTTTATCGCGTTAACGTCGGCCGATTAGTATAGTGAAAGATGCGGTCTGAAGGACATTCTTAGGATCGCAAGCGAATGACTGCGTAGGAGCCGCCCTCATCCAGTGCTTTAAGTGGGCGATGCGCACCTGTACTCAGTACCGCCACTTCTCCGTGCGCCCAGAACATGCTTTTAGCGTACTGGTACGCTCATTTCGACATCTGTTTTAATAGAGGTTTTAATCCTTTGCCTGCTCTGCCGCTTTCCAGAGCGCCCTTCACAATGCACGCTTCCTAATTCGTCCACCAAGAGCAGAGACTACATTACCCATACACCCTTGAGTTTGGCAAGTGAAAGGGAGAGGGTGTGTGAAAGCTGGAACTGCATTTGCATGCTCTGACTGTAATGAAAACACAAAGAGACTTTTATATTGTTTATATTGTTATAATGTTATCATTGAAGCTCTGGACATAACTTGTTTTTCTATAACAAACTAAACAAAATATTAATGCCCTGTCAGTGGCAAATATTTTTGGTTTTAACATTTAATTTGATTACATTAATGTTTAAGTTCAGATTTACAAGAAATGTTTTAACTGCTGTAAAAGCACATTATTTGTTTAAAGTGTTGTTTAAAGTGCAAACCAACTGTTATTGCACTTTTGTTCATATAGCAGGTCTTTAAAAATGTATGCAGTACACTAATTTTGAATTCATTATTAAATTTTGTGTATAATCGATTAATCGCGATTAATCACAGAACATTGTGCGATTAATCTCGATTAAACATTTTAATCGTTGCCCAGCCCTAATTTAAATTTGTAGTTTTTACAATGTTTCGCATGCTTTTGAAAGGATAATTTTGAATCTAAGTAGACCCTAGGTATTTAAATACCTCAACATTTTGTAGTTCTTCTCCCCAAATAGACCCCCACTGGAACTAAAGGTGTTCTTGGTTTGGAGAAGAACATGGATACAGTCTTTTTAACATTCAAGCATAAACAAGAATCAGTTAACCATTTCTGTAGATCATCTAGAGCTTTTGAGAGTTGTTGGGCTGCTTCATGTGGATTTTTTGCAAAGGTAAAGATTACTGTATCGTCAGCATACATACATAGATTGATTGTTTGATAAAATTTCATGAACCTCAATACATTTTTTAAGCTGTTCAGCAGCAATTTTCTCAAAGACCTTTGCCAGAATACATAACTTTGATATCGGCCTGTAGTTATTAAGATCGGCCGAGTCCCCTCCTTTCAACAAAGGAAGAACAAAAGCAGACTTCCAGACCATAGGAATAACCTTGTTTAAAAGGCTAAAGTTATAAAGATATGTCAAGGGTTCAGTTATAAAAAAATTTACATTTTAAGAAAAAAAAAAGGATCAAGATTATCTGGACCTGCAGATTTGCCTGTTTCCAGCTCTTTGAGAGCTCTGTAGACCTCTGCCTCAGTCCCTGGTCTGAAAACAAACGAGCCAATTGAGGAAGGTAATGGAGGGGGCGATGAATGCCCTTTTGTTCAATTTAAGTTTTTGTGATGGGATGCAATGTCTCATATAGACAACCCGATGAAACAAAATGATTGTTAAAGCAATTTAGTATTTCAGATTTATCTGTCAGAATAAGTGATTTTTTTCATAATGCATGTTGGGAGTTCATTGGTCTGTATGTTTTCTGTAGAAGATTTTATAACTTTCCAAAATTTTTTGGGGTCATTGAGATTACTTGTGGTTTTAGACAAGTAATATTCAGATTTACTCTTTTTAATAGTGGGAAGTGCAGCGATTTCTGAGTTGTCAAAAACTCAGCCAGTCAACCAGAGACTTTGTTTTTCTCTCTTTAGCCCAAGCATGATCTCTTTCTTGTTGCGACCCTTCACTCTAAATTTGCGAAACGGTGCATGTTTGTTGATAATTTCAGACAAAGCATCATAAAAAATTTTCCAAGCTAGTTCTACATCATTAATAAGAAATTTTTTCCAGTCATAGATCAAGTCATAATAAAAAGCTTGTTCACAGAAATGTTTAAAATCCCGTTTAAACACAATTTGAGGTCTTCTTTTAATAATTTTTGTTTGTCTGACAGTGGTGACAACACAATGGTCACTTAAATCATTGGCAAATATTCCAACAGCAGTATATTTATGTGGAACATTCGTAAAAATTATATCAAGGATGGAAAATTTTGTTGGCTGTTTAGGATTTGGCCGTGTTGGATTACTGATCAGCTGTGTGAGATTAAAAGAATCACAAATTACTTTAAAATGATCAGAAACAGGCGTCAGCCAATCCAGATTAAAATCCCAGACAAGAAGAATCTCATTAAAGTTTAACATTGCTAGCTGTTCAGTTAATAAGGACAAAGCATCATTTGTTGCTGAGGGAGGTCTGTAACAGCCTACAACTGTGATAGAATGGCCCTCATAAAGTTCTAATTTCAAAGCAAGACATTCAAAGTTTTTACTAATAGACAACGATGACAGAACAGTTACCAAAAATCTGTTCCTTACGTAAAGAGCAACACCACCGCTTTTTCTGGGACGGTCACAGCGAAAAACATTGTAACCTCTGATAGCAATGTCATTATCTGTAATTGATTTTGTCAGCCATGTTTCAGACAAAACAAGAATATCGGTGTTCAATCTGTCAACCCAGATTTTTATCAAATCTAATTTAGGGAGAAGACTTCTGACATGTAGATGAGTAATTCCAAGGCCACCCTTAGCTTTAAAATCATCAGGAGTACTCAAACATGAAGGTTCTGGACCAGGGTTGGATTCAACATTCCCTGACAGTAAAAGCAGCAATAAAATAACTCACTTTTTCTTCGCGGTTTAGCAGGTCCAAGCGGCAGCACAGGCCTGAGCCTGATATGCTGTTACAGGCTCAGCGATAGCACAGGCTCAGTGCAATGCAGCAGGTGCAAGCGGCAGTACAGGCTTGGTGTGGTGTGTCAGGCCCAAGCCAGAAAAACAGGGCCCAGCAAGAGAAAAAAGCCCACAAAGAACAGGATAGAGAATCCCCACTCGTCAAGATTACAAAATGTATTAATCAGATTGCAGCTACTTCAATAAAATATAATCTAAAACCATTTTAAATAAGTTAAAAACAAATACACATTGAACAGACACAAGACATGTTGCCATCATGCTGCCATCTTGGATCACTGTCTAAACCTTATGACCTAAACCTGAGTTAATCCCATGGGATTAACTGCACAAACTGCAGTTTGTGAGAAACAGAAACCTCACCAGCGACGGGACAGAAGCAGGACGTTTTTACACGCTGCAGAATCATTAAGTAATGGGGCGTGTCCCGTTTGACCCCTGCATGTTGTGTGGGTGTTTTGTATGTTTTGTGTGGTTTAAGCTGAGCGGGGTTTTGTGTCTCCTAGCTCGCGTCTGCAGCCAAATGACCGGCGGGAGGACAGCCGGGGTTGCGGAGGGACAGCGCAGGCAGAGGATCGTGGCAGGAAAACTGCACCGCTTGATCCACGTGCTGGATGTGAGAGGGTGCTGGGCGTTGCATGGCCAACCTGCGGACACATGCTTACCTGATAAGGCTGTCTGGCTGCACCTAATGGACAGGAGGAATTTCCCTTTTCTTTTAGCAAAGTGTGTTTCTTTTATTAGACTGTCCTCTGTGGTACACTTGGTGATCAAAAAGAACCTCAGTTTGACATCTACATTTGTGGAGTTATCAGTTTTATACTTTCATTTCCTCGTGTGTTGTTCTAATGCTTTCATAAAATCCTCAAAGCTCTGACGTGTCTCAGGACGAGACACAGCTCAGTTTTCAGGAAAATACCAAAGTTTGTAAAAGTCCAAAGTCTGCCTCCATCAAACACTTTCTTCATTTACGTTTGTCAAGACACATTTTCTTTGACATTCAGATGTAAATGAAAATATGACTTTAAAGTGATCTGGTTCAAAGAGAAGCTCTGGACTTTTATGGATCAAAAAAGAGGAGAAAGTACAACACACTATTTCTGAGCTCGTGGATTGGAAAAAGACTGACACTGATTTACTGAAGACTTTTCATTTGTTCTTTGGCCAAGCATCCCTCTCATAAACATGATACAGTGTGACTTTATGAGCCGTTTGTTCAAACCCAAGAGTCAGTGAAAAGAAGAGAAGGACCAGTGACTGACCTCAGAGTCTCCAGTCGACAGTTTGGACTCGCTAGTCCTTCACACAACTCCTTCATTCCTGAGTTTACTTCTTTGTTCCAATCCAGATGTAGTTCTCTCAGGTGAGAGGACTGGACTTCAGAGCCGACGACAGAACTTCACAGTCAATATTTGAGAGTCCACAACCAGAAAGTCTGTAAACACAGTAACATTAAGTCAAACATTAGAGATGTAAAGGTTTTCAGTCGTCCAGGTCACAGAACTACATTTATTCATTTTAAATTCAAAGTTTAAAACTATCTCCAGCTGCAACAGATACAAACATATTTGACTAATTTTTGTCCCAACCTTTTCTTTTTGTCAAAGTTCCTTACATTAAACTAAATTAAAATATCTCACATCTGTTAAAAAATCAGGCAAAAAGTTTCATAAAGTCTTTTAAAAATATAGTTGTGACTGAAGCCCCACATTTACAGAGCTCTCAGTCTAAAACACTTCAGAGTTCAGCAGAAGGTCCTTTTGTAAATGGCATGCATTTATATAGCACTTTTTGTACCCTTCGGGCACCCAAAGCGCTTTACATTGCGATTCCACTCACCACATTCACACACATACACACCTGGGGCAGACAGAGATGGGGCTTTTTTTAATATATATTTATGCTCCATTCATTTCAGCAACATTGTGCATTTTACAAAGACACTGACAAAAACAAAAGAAAAAAGAACTAGTTACACAGACAGTCGTCCTCTGTGAGGTTGGGGTGTGTGTGTTTAAGCCCGTCCTGTGGCAGACTGTGGCTGAGACACGAGACGAGCACAGCTACAGAAATAAATCACGTTTAAAAATATTTGTAGCCCAGTGGTAAACTTGGGCAATACAGTGTAATGGAAACTGGGTGGGTTATGATTACTCCATCCTACTCTCCAAAACAAATCACATGACTTTTAAAAAGTAAACATTTATTTACTTTATATAAATTATAGTGGACCCATGAGTTTTGAATAAGTAAATATCTATTCATCTTACATAATTAACAGGAGATCAATATTTGGTAATGTTATGTTATTAAAGTAATTAAAACTAAAGTTTAAAGTATATATTGTTTAGATAAATAATATTACCAAAGGTTTAATGCAGTTAGCTTTTTATTACTGGTCATTTGGGTATTCATGCGTATATAGTGTTTGGCTGCAGGCACATAGAACGTGAAGACACGTGGGAGACGTGTGTGAGGGAGTGAGGAAGGGTTGAAGAGAGAGAGGAAACACGCGTGTGGAGGAGGACGCTCGAAAATAGAAAAGAAGAAGCTGTTATTGCCTTATCAGCCCTTACAACTAGTAGCTGTGTCTCAGCTGCTTTTAAATATGATCGACACACTTTATTCCGAATTAATGAGCAGATAAAAGACTTCTGTGTTAACTGGGCCAGGGCAGAGTTTTTCGCTCCAGTTTTTGAGTGCTCCACGTCATCACCGGAGTACCTGTTGCTAGCTAACAAGAGAAGGAAGCGGGGTTCGAGGCTGGAGTCGGGCCAGGCTGAGAAACACCGTGGGCAACTACCATGTCCGAGCGGCTCCGGATCTGTCTGGGAAAGCGGTGCCTGCGGTTGGTTCCGTCCGTGAATCGGCGGGAACTTCGTCCGGGCGTCTCCTTCCTCCAATCTGACCCGATTTTCCGACTCGGCGGCTCAATATTTCCCTCCGCCAGAGCGGGTCCTGTGTACTGTTACATGTCGGGTGGTCAATAATGACCACGTCCTGTCACGCTGCGCTGCCCTGATGGTCAGCACCGCCTTGGATCTGGCACAACCGACTCGGATTGCTCTACTCAACGCCGCTCCATTGCAAACAAGGCCTTCTTCCTCAGCGAATTATTCTCAAAGGAACACCTTGACTTTATGTTTTTAACAGAGACCTGGCAGCGTGAAATGGAGTACACTCATCTGAGCAGGCTGTGCCCTCCAGACTGTTCTGTGTTTGGGACACTGGTCTCGCGGGCGGGAGGCGGACTCGCACTCGTGTACCGGGACTGTTTCTGCTGCAGGTTGATGAACCCAGACTCTTTCGACTCCTTTGAGATGCAGATGACTAAGGTTGGCAAACTCATTTTATTGCATTTTAATTTACCGACCTCCTGGTCCTGGTCGCTTGTTTTTAGAGGATTTCTCAGAAATTTTTATCTTCAATTATCAAACTTGAAAATGTTCTGATACTCGGGGATTTTAACCTCCATATCGATGATGCTTCGTGTAATCTGGCATCTGAGTTTTTAACACTCACTGAAGCATTTCATTTTAAACAGCATGTCTCTGGTCCTACACATACAAAAGGCCACACTTTGGACCTTGTTTTCTCTTTAGGCCTGAACATTGACCAGTTGAGTGTTACAGACATTAATGTGACAGACCACTGTTGTATATTTTTTAACTTGTCTTCCAATGTGGACTATCTTCCGTCCAAACCGATGTCACAAAGACGCATCATAAATGGATCCACAGCGGAGAAATTTTCGGAGTTATTTGACCCCAGGGTTTTTGATGGCTGTAGTGAGCCTGAATCTTTTATGCAGTATTTTAATAACCACTGTCTGTCTGTTTTAAACAAGGTCGCTCCACTAAAAAGTAAACACACCTTCCCTAAAAATCCCCACCCTTGGATAAATGAGGAAATCTTATCTTGCAGGAGAAACTGTCGTAAAATAGAACGTTTGTGGAAATGCACAAGTTTGGAAGTCCACAGACTGCACCTGAAGGACCTCATCGTGTCACTAAATGATAAAATAAAACAGGCCAGATCTGCCTATTTCTCTAATCTTGTTGTTCTGAACAAGAAAAATCCTAAAGTCCTGTTTGACACAATATCAAGAATTGTCTCTCCTTTAGCTACTCATTTACCAGTCCACTCAAAATCTGACTGCAACAGGTTTTTACATTCCTTTGTGAATAAGGTACATGATATAAGAGCCTCTATAAACCCATCCTCTGTAAACACATCTTGGGGTTTATCTCCTCAGGGCTCTTGGTCCACCTTCTCACCTGTCACTGAAGAGGACATTAAGGGTCTACTAAAAAAGGTGAAACCATCTAGATGTAATGCCAACTTCACTGCTTTTAAATGAATTTGATTTAGTTGGTCCATATGTTGTTAAACTGATCAACCTTTCTCTTTTAACTGGTTCTGTGCCCAGCTCTTTTAAACAAGCGGTCGTCAGCCCCATTCTGAAGAAGCCCAATTTGGATTCTTTTGAACCAAACAACTACAGGCCAATGTCTAAATTGCCTTTTTTATCTAAAATCTTGGAGAGAGTGGTGGCGGAGCAGCTGACTGCATTTCTTAATGAAAATTATTTTATGGATAAATTTCAGTCAGACTTCTGAAAATGTCATTTAACTGAGACTGCCCTGCTGAAGATTTCAAGTGACATTATGATGGCAGCTGACTCTGGGCAATACTCTGTCTCGATCCTACTGGATTTATCGTCAGCTTTTGATACTCTGGACCATAATGTATTGTTAAAGCGTCTGCAAAATAAAACGGGTTTCTCTGGATCAGTTCTAAAGTGGTTTTCCTCCTACCTGAGTGACAGATCATTTTGTGTCTCTATTAACAATATTCTGTCTGAAATGACCCCTCTGTCATATGGAGTTCCTCAAGGATCAGTACTAGGTCCTCTTTTGTTTTTATTGTACATTCGCCCTCTTGGTGAAATAATTCACGGTTTTAAAAATGTGTCTTATCACCTTTATGCTGATGACATTCAGTTGTACTGTCCTTTTAAAGACTCGGAGTTTCATAAACTTACTGATTTGTTGAACTGCTTGTCTTGCATAAAGAACTGGTTATACAATAACTACCTACAGCGGAATACAAAAAAAGACTGAAACTTTAATCTTTGCACCAGACCAAAAAATACCTCAAATCAAACAACACCTGGGTTCCCTGGGTTCTTCCGTCCAGTCGAGCCTCAGAAACCTTGG
The DNA here is from genome assembly GCA_024416835.2 of Perccottus glenii. Classification (NCBI taxonomy): domain Eukaryota; kingdom Metazoa; phylum Chordata; class Actinopteri; order Gobiiformes; family Odontobutidae; genus Perccottus; species Perccottus glenii. The sequence continues at coordinate 30,785 of JALDQB020000130.1, read as the reverse complement.
TGTTCTGTTTGACCAATCTATGTCTCTGGACAGTCATTTTAGACAGTTGGTCAATAACTGTTTTTATCATTTAAGAAACATTTCAAAACTGAGAGTGTTTTTGTCTAAAGCTGACTTGATTATTGTAATTCTCTTTTTACTTGTTTGAACAAATTGTCTCTGAGTCGACTACAAATGGTGCAAAATGCTGCAGCCAGGCTTTTAACTGGAACCAACAGAAGGGTTCACATTTCCCCGGTTTTATCCTCACTACATTGGCTTCCAGTCAAATTCAGAATTTATTTTGATTTTAAAATTTTAGTCTTGACTTTTAGAGCTCTGCATGGACTTACTCCTCCTCCCGCGCTCTTCGGTCTTCTGGTCACAACCTTCTAACGGTCCCGGTTTTAAAACTCGGGTAGACCGGGCTTTCCAAGCAGTCGCCCCAGACTCTGGAACGCCCTGCCCTGTCACTGCAGTGGGCGCTTCTGTTGATTCTTTTAAAAGCAGCTGAAGACACTTTTATTTAAACAAGCTTTTAGTTGATTGGGCTTTTTATGTTATAATATTTTGTGGTTTTTTATTCTCATAGTTTTATTGTTCTTTTATTGCACTTAGTGCAAGTGTAAAGCACGTTGTGATTTATATCTGTGAAAGGTAGTGATGGGAAGTTCAGTTCATTTTACTGACTCAGTTCTTTAAGTCTCGTTCAGCAAAATTAACGAATCTTTTTTCAAGTCATTTCGTTCATTTCGTTCATTTCAGCAGAATCTAATTAAAATGTTGCATATTACAATTTTTAATACATTTAGTACTTTTGGAATAAAAACTATAATAACTATAAGCTAATGCATTTATGGCCAAACTTTGAAAAATAAATTATAAATTAATTGCAGCTTACTTCAGGCAGAGAGTTCAACTCACCTCTTAATCCAAATAGTTGTTTTCCTTTGTCACTTCATATTTAGCTTAGCATTAATTCCGTCAACATGTCTGGTCTGGGCCGTGACAGCCTTATGTAGCTGTAGCTAATACATCCGTCCGTCCGGAAACAGAAAGGACTCATTCATCTCCCGAGCGAACGACTCGGGAGATGAATGAGTCCTTTCTGTTTCCTGTATGAGATGTGGTGCAATGCATGCGCGGTCTACACAAAAATGAACGACTCGCTCTCTGAGATGACTAGTCGTTCCCGAGTCATATTAAAGACTCGTTCAAAAAGAACGAATCGTTCATGAACGACTCATCACTAGTGAAAGGTGCTATATAACACCGGCGGCAGTAGTTCAGTGGGTAGAGTGGTTGTCTTTCAACCGGAAGGTAGGCGGTTCGATTCCCACTCTCCCCACAGTTCATACTGTCGTTGTGTCCTTGGGCAAGACACTTAACCCTCCTTGCCTCCAGTGACTGTAACACTGGTAATAACATTAGAACAATGTAAGTCGCTTTGGATAAAAGCGTCAGCTAAATGAATAAATGTAAATGTAAATGTAAATAAAATTTCCTTTCTTACTTACATTAGAACCAGTCTGTAACATCTGTCCTTGTTCCTGAGCCTCACACGCTGCTCATCTTCAGATAAATATCATTTAAAGTGTGTTGTCTGACAGACTGGACTTTGAAAGCTTATGGCCTCATGTCGGTCAATAAATGTAGCACCAACCATCCTCTTGTGTCTAATCTAGTTTTATCTCTGTTTCAGTGATTTACATGAGTTTACAGCAGAAACAGGGCCAACAATTTATCTGTAAAGTTCCACTTCAAAAGAAAAGGCTCTAAAGATGTGTTTTTATTGTAAATGTTGAGACTGGCTCCAGTTAAAGGCTCAGATCGACTGAAGTGATGCAGCATCACAAAAGATGTTTTTGATGCAGAAATGGCGCTTTTACAGCCTCGACTGTCTCACTGACCATGTTTTTGGGAGTTCCTGTTTCACAAAAAAAAGAGAAATAAACTGTGGAGGAGAGTATTTAAATGAGGCACAGCTCGATTTAAAAAGGTTTAAGACACGGAACAACATTACGCACGATTATCGCTACATTTGTGGAGTTATCAGTTTTATACTTTTATTTCCTCGTGTGTTGTTCTAATGCTTTCATAAAATCCTCAAAGCTCTGACGTGTCTCAGGACGAGACACAGCTCAGTTTTTCAGGAAAATACCAAAGTTTGTAAAAGTCCAAAGTCTGGCTCCATCAAAAACTTTCTTCAATTACATTTGTCCAAGACACATTTTCTTTGACATTCAGATGTAAATGAAAATATGACTTTTTAAAGTGATCTGGTTCAAAGAGAAGCTCTGGAAATTTATGGATCAAAAAAAGAGGAGAAAGTACAACACACTATTTCTGAGCTCCGTGGATTGGAAAAAGACTGACACTGATTTACTGAAGACTTTTTATTTGTTCTTTGGCCAAGCATCCCTCTCATAAACATGATGCAGTGTGACTTTATGAGCCGTTTGTTCAAACCCAAGAGTCAGTGAAAAGAAAAGAAGGACCAGTGACTGACCTCAGAGTCTCCAGTCGACAGTTTGGACTCGCTAGTCCTTCACACAACTCCTTCATTCCTGAGGTAATTTGTTCGTTCCAATCCAGGTCTAGTTTTCTCATGTGAGAGGGACTGGACTTCAGAGCCGACGACAGAACTTCACAGTGAATCTTTGAGAGTCCACATTCAGAAAGTCTGTAAACACAGTAACATTAAGTCAAACATTAGAGATGTAAAGGTTCACAGTCGTCCAGGTCACAGAACTACATTTATTCACTTTAAATTCAAAGTTTAAAACTATCTCCAGCTGCAACAGATGCAAACATATTTGACTGTTTTTCATTATTGTCCCAACCTTTTCTTCTTTGTCAAAGGTCCTTACACTAAACTAAATATTAAAAACACTAAACATCTCACATCTGTTGAAAAATCAGACAAAAAGCTTCATAAAGTCTTGTAAAAATATAATTGTGACTGAAGGCCCACATTTACAGAGCTCTCAGTCTAAAACACTTCAGAGTTCAGCAGAAGGTCCTTTTGTAACATGCTGTAAACATGAAGGGATTTTTAAATGTGTTTGGATGAATGCTCCATGAGCAGGAGCCAAAGTGAGGCTTATTACTGTCCTCTCTTTTCACTCATTTCTGATTTATGCTTCATTCATTTCAGCAACATTGTGCATTTTACAAAGACACTGACAAAAACAAAAGAAAAAAGAATAAGTGACACAGACAGTCGTCCTCTGTGAGTTTGGGGTGTGTGTGTTTAAGCCCGTCCTGTGGCCGACTGTGACTGAGACACGAGACGAGAGCAGAGCTACAGAAATAAATCACGTTTAAAAATAATGAAAGAACAAAAACAGTGGCACATAAACCATCTGGAAATGATTGACACCAAACACAGTGACCCACATAATCCCTGCAGCTGTTCAGTCAGAAAACTATGACACATCCCATAATGTGCAGTTTTATTACAGTATCGTTTAAAGTTGTGGCCTGAACCTGAATCAGAAATTTAATGTTTTAAATGATTTTCAGTAAATATTTACACAGTACTTACAGAGCCTTTCTGCAGTTCCTCACGGCCGGGATCAGTCTCCGTCGTCCTTTGTCTGAAGTATTGTACTCCTTTAGGTTCAGCTCATCCAGGACCTCCTCTGACATCTGAAGCATGTAGGCCAGAGCTGAACACTGGATCTCAGAGAGCCACTCTGATCTGTTCTCTGACTTCAGGAAGTCCTGGATCTGCTGATGGACCGAGTGGTTGTTTAACTCTGTCAGACAGTGGAAGATGTTTATGCTTCTGTCAGGAGAGATATCACCTGTGTTCGTCTCCTTCAGGTTGTTGATGACTCTTTGTCTAATCTTTGAGTTTATCTGTGTTGGACCCAGCAGAGCTTCCAGAAGCCTCTGGTTGGACTCCAGAGAGAGGCCGTGAAGAAAGCGCACAAACAGGTCCAGGTGGCCATTTGGACTTCGGAGGGACTCCTTCATGGCGTCTCTGAGGAAGATGTCTAGTGTTGAATTATGTTTCCAGTCTCTCAGAAACCTCTTGAGTTCCTCTTGGTTGTTGTTGTTAAAGCAGTGGTGAAGGTAAAGCGCAGCCAGAAACTCCTGCTCAGATGAACAAAGCAGTAGACTGATTTGTGGAAGTTGAGCGCTTGTTGAAGATCTCTGTACAAAGTCCTGAGTAGACCGAGGCCTTGGTCAGGTCCAGACCGACCTGCTGCAGGTCTTCTTGGTAAAACATGATGTTTCCTTTCTGCAGATGTTCAAAGGCTAGCCTCCCCAGTTTCAGAAGGACTTCACAGTCGGCCTGTGTCAGCTGTAGATGAGTGGAATGTTGGTACTTGAGCCTCTTCCTGTGAGTCTGCACCAGCAGGAAGTGTGCGTACATGTCGGTCAGGGTCTGGGGCAGTGGTCCTCTCTGCTCGGTTCCCAATATGTGCTCCAGGACTGTGGCTGTGATCCAGCAGAAGACTGGGATTTGGCACATGATGTGGAGGCTCCTGGACGTCTTGATGTGGGAGAAGACTCTGTCACACGGCTCTTCATCTGTGAACCTCTTCCTGAAGTACTCCTCCTTCTGGGCCTCAGTGAAGCCCCTGACCTCTGTGACCCTGTCCACACACCTCGCAGGAATCTGATTGGCTGCTGCCGGTCGGGAGGTGATCCATATAAGGGCAGAAGGAAGCAGTGTGCCTCTGATGAGGTTTACCAACAGCACAATGACCTGTGACCTCTGTGTGACCTCAGAGATGACCTGACATTTGTGTAAATCCAGAGGCAGTCTGCTCTCATCGAGGCCGTCGAAGATGAACAGGAGTTTCCTGTCGGCCAGCGTCTCTGCCGTCAGCTTCTGTAGCGTTGGATAGAAATCCTGTATCAGCGTCAGCAGACTGTAGTCCTGCTCTCGGACCAGGTTCAGCTCTCTGAACGACAGGGGCACCACCAGATCCACCTCCTGGTTCTCTAAGCCCTGGGCCCAGTCCAGAGTAAACTTTAGAACCGAGAAGGTCTTTCCCACTCCAGCCACACCGTTGGTCAGCACCACTCTGATGGGCTTCTGATCAAATGCTAACGCTTTAAAGATGTCGTGGCACCTGATTGGAGTGTCATGGACAGTCTTTTTGGACTGAGTCTCCAGTTGCCTGACCTCATGTTGGGTACTGACCTCTTCACTGACCTCTGTGATGTACAGCTCAGTGTAGATCCTGTTCAGAGTCGTTCTACTTCCTGTTTCAGTTCCTTCAGACACACTTTCACATCTCTGCTGCAGACTTCTCTTATACTCACCTGGAATAAGAACAAACATGCTTTAAATGGGCTTGTGTCAAATGTTTGAAGTATAAAGTTAAAATGGAAAGCATCAGAACAATGTTTTCAACAGAAAATCATCTTTGCATTTGTTTATCTTTAAAAATAGAGCCCAGTGGAAGGATGCATTAGTTCTATCAGAGAGAGGACAAACTGAACACTGCTGAAGAAGAAGAACACTGTTTCTTTTGAGAACAAGCAGACTTTAATAGACTTTGGACTCTTACGAGCTAAAAAAAAATCTCAGAGCTCATCTAGAATAAAATACTTAAAACCTAACAGAAAAGAGTGATGCATTTGAGGACAGACCAATATTATCAGTCAGAAGGACGTGACTGCTTCTGTATGAATCAACTCATGGAGCATAAAACAGTGTCACAAAAACAGTGCCACATCTACTTTTACTTTAAGACACTTCTCCTAAAAGAATATAAAAAAAATAATAAAATAGAACAGTATTTAACCTGCTTATTTTGAGTGAATATAAGTCTGAGATAAGTCTTTAGCTCCTGCTGACGAGGGAACAAGGTTTTTTTTTTTTTTAAGGTTAAACTGGTGATCTGTGCTTTAAGAGACAGTTTAATTGTAGTTATTGTTATTTGTTTAAGCTCTTACGATAAGTTCACCAAAATGTCCATTAAGGCTTTCAATAAACTTTCAATAAACTTTCAACTGAACCATCAGTTCCAGAGTTAGACCTTCAGTCGAGGATGCTACAGTAATGGTATTGTTGAATGCTTTGTGACGTCACAAAACACATTTTACACAAAATCTCTTTATTTTGACTGAATTCAGGGCTTCAGTCTCTGACTGCACTTCCCTGAGTCTCTCTTTTATCCACAACAGAGCTGTCCACATGTATCTGATGCTGTGACATTTATTAGAGCTGTTTCAGGTCCATCACATGTCTGTGGCAGTCAGCCCTGAACACATTAGTACACATAGTCGTTGAATTAAACATAAACTATAAAAGAGGATAAACAGTCTTACTCTGTAAACTGCTGAAGATGTGCAGTCTTTGTCCACACTGGGGACAGGGCTCAGGTGAACCAGACTGGTCCCAGTTTGAAGAGAGACACTGTCTGCAGAAGCAGTCTCCACAGCTGGTAGAGACTGGATCAGTCAGGACGCTCTGACACAGACCACAGGACGATGGGCCGTCACCAGGACTCTCTCTGTGGACATCAACACATTCATTAAAACAGCTTTACAAAGGTCACAGCCTGGTCCCTGCTTTTGGACAAAAATATGACCCCTCCATTTGACCTGTTTCTGGAAATGGAGCCATTAATGAAACTAACTCCCTTGAGTCATATTGTGTCTCATCCTCTCACTTTAAATCTGAGCTCAAATGAAGACATTAGAAGTGAGTTATTACTGACAGATAAAAACAGCTGACAATAAACAGGACAGTCTTCCTTTGGACTGAATGTGTCCTGTCTCCAGTTTTACACAGTTTTTATTTTAAACAGTGATGGAGAGATGACAGTGGTTCAGTGAATATATCTGCACTGATCAGCTGCTGATGAAGTCAATATAAATGATATTAGTGCATCACTTACAGCCGACTCTGTGGAGCTCCAGGTTCATTACTGAAGTTTAGAGGGGGGGTCTTGGACCTGTCCCTCTTCAGAGACGCACAGCTGGACACTGGAGACACTGCTCTCTGTTTGTGACACTCATCTCTAAAACAACAGGATTTATTGTACAGTGAGTGTTAATAAGCAGCAGTGAGCACTTCCTCTGACTCTGTTCTGTTCAGAAAACACACACTTTACAGTTTCCTCAGTTAAAGCAGTGGCTCCATGAATGTGTCCTGTGCTGTTTCAGATGAACCACAGTGTTCTTAAATCAAACACAAACAGCTGATGATGCTACTCACTGTGTTGAAGCGGGCCCTGGCTCGCTGCTGCCATCTGGAGGTTCCTTCATGAACACACCTCTCTCTTTATAATGGCTCTGTGAAGACTGGGCCTCCTCTTCGTCCACACTCACATTATTCATGTTCTGTCTCAGTCTGAAAGGTGAACGAGTCAATCACAGTGAGCTCTGATCATTTTAATAAAGCACATTTACTATGTGTACATACATTTACATAACTTATGAATAATTATCACAGGTTTGTGGTTTTCTCACAATTGGGCTCCTTTCAAAATGCATTTGTGGTAAAATTTACAGAGTTGTAGTTTTTTTGAGCTATATTTTACAAATGTTTACTTGTAGACAAAGACAAATAAAAAGGCAACAGTGGACAACATTACTACCCTTCTCTCTCTGTGCTTTCTGTTTCCCTGTCAATCATCTCAGCCCTCAGTGCAGGACACTGACAGGGCCAATAGAAGTCCTGGGGTCTAATGGTTAAAAAGACTTGGAACTGGACTTTCCTTTGATGAAGTTATATTTTACAACATTTTGTCAGAATTGTTTTTCTTTTTTTTTAACTTAATTTTATAACAAATTAATTTATAATTATTTTAAATGATTTTATAATCAATTAAAATTAATTTAGTGATATTCCCTCACCCCATAAGAGAACTGTCTAACAACCCATCTCTGAGTGGAGCGGGAGCTAAACTTTCAGTGACCGACTCTGAAACTCATTAAAAAAAGACTAGTTAACTTTATGTAAGAGCTAAACACAAAAATAGAGGATCACAAGAGAGTCATGACAGAGATTTTCTGAAAAGAGCTGGAAATGGAGAACCTGGAGTGAGCTCGACTTGTAACAAGTCGTCAACGAGACCAGGTAAGAGTTAAACCCACTAACAATAGCAGCTCTGTTTCAAGACACCACTGTTCAGTAATAAACTCTCAGGGCAGCATCAGGAACAAGGTCAGGACCATAAATTGTAAATAAAATTGATGTAATCCGCCCATTGGTTCCCTATTCACTGATTATGCCGTTATGAAAAGGGCAATAAACTGCATAGTAAAACAATAGTTTTCAGATAGCATAGCCCCAGTACCAGGCTGTAAACATGATTTTTACACTTGTAAAGTTGCCATTGGGTTTCTCCTTATATTTCTGCCTCTCTGGTGGACGGCGGTATATCGCTGTATTTCTCCGTATATTGCTGTATGCCGGTGCCCTTACCCATGGACTGTTTAAGAGGTTCCATTAGAGAGGCTCGGTCAGGACAGACAGAGGAGACAGGAGACAGGACAGAGAGGATTTTTTAGGCCTATTGATTTTGCTCGGATTATTAGGCCCGAGCCGGTGATGACCGGGAGGGCCTATTGTTTTGCTCGAATTTTTTTTTTTTTTTTTTTTTATTGTGACCAAATGAGCCTAAATTTGACCCAGTGAACATGCACGAAAAGTAATTTTTATTGGTCCCAGACTTCAAGCTCGGCGAAAATGTAGTTTTTTGAAGTCGCCGAAAAAAAAATATGAAAAATGACTCAGTGGCGACCCTAGAAAAGTCAAAATACATTGGGCCTATGGAAAGTGAAAGTAACTTTTTCCAACGTAGAAAAATGAAACTTGGTACATCCATAGGACACCTCAGGGCAAACTGAAAAGTCTATGACAGCCACACCCTAAACTCAACAGGAAGTCCGCCATGTGGGGTGAAACGCATAGCCACTAAAATCGCACCTTGCAAAAAGATGCAAATCATTGTGTTTTAATCTAAATGGCCCCAAATTTGGTGAGTATCATCTAGACACGTGTGCCAACCAAAGTTGTGACTTTGTTGTTGATATCTTATCGGGTATGGGTGTGGCAAGCCTGTAACGAGGTGGCCATTTTTGTGAAAATAATATATCTTAACTCTCAAACGCCTTCTCGGATCAAGTTGGACCCAAAAGGCGTTTGTGCACATTCATGACCTGAACACAAAGATATGTAAATAAAAGGGTTATCTTTAGAAATGGCTCTCCAGCGCCCCCTACAAACTTATAATGGGACCCAAGAATTTAGTTTGTTATGTTGTTTGTGTGTTTCTTCCGGGAGTGACTCAGAGATGCACCTGTGTTGGCTGCAGGCCAGGTGGGAGGGGCTTCACACTGACTCCACAGGTGGGAGGGGCTGCAGTGGGCGGGACTTCACACTGACTCCACAGGTGACAGGAGGCTGCTGGCTGAGTTTTGTGCTTGTGTATGGCTCATTTCCTGTGACCGTTGATCAGCAGCAGAAGGAAGAAGGAATATTAAATACATACATATGACTAATGCAGCTGAGACTAAACTCTGAAGGACCCTGGCAATAGACCCTTTTACTGTTTGTAAACAATGATGACGTAGCAACGTATGCGCGCGCATATTGGCAACAGAAGAATGGCGAGAATCAGCAGCATGTCAAGCTACGCGAGCGGATTAAGCAACACAGACAGAGAAAGTTATTTCAAAAAGTGGACTTTATCAAATGGTATCCGGCTACCAGATCCGTGTACTATAGTGTATTGGATAGAAGACGTTAGCAGATGGCCAAACATACAGTGGCCAGATATATATACGTATTTAGTTGAGAAACCGAGCGTGTACACCCGAGAGAAATTACAAGCATATAAATCACTGGATGCTTATGAATACGTTGTCTGTGGTCATGTACAGAACGTCAAATACCATGACATAGACTCAGAGTTTTGTGTGTTAAAATCAGAAATTCTTCCTAGTCAAAGACAAGGACACAAGACAATGATGTATGAGGCTTGGGTTATAATCAACCAACGAGAGAACTACGTCCTCACGGCGAACTGCACCTGTATGGCGGGTAAGTATGCTATTATTTGGTGTTGTGGGCTTGTAGTTGACATAAAAAGATGAATTATGCTTCAGTGTTACTGTCCTTTCAGGTTTAACTTAGGCTTAACCTACTCTCCTTTATTCTCATATGTTCTCATAACCAGGGTTTGAAACTACAATTTTCACGAATTACACAGTGCCAACAGTGTTCAAAATGTCAGTTACTTTCAAGCCCTGGTCATAACATTATTGATCAGCCAGTAAGTTTATTATGTTTTTGTGATTTTTCAGGCTTGGGTCATGCTGCAGTCATGCAGCTGCAATATTATTCAAAGTTGAGCTCTATGTTAGGATGGGAAGGACTGAGAAAGCAGCAGTTACATCTGGAGTGTGCATGTGGAAAGACATCAGCAGGAAAGAAGTCAGACCAGCTCCATTGAAAATCAGCTTTCACAAACCAAAGAGGCTAGACAGGCAGCTTCAAACACCTTCAACATCTGCTAGGAAAAACAGTATCACACCCAGAGGCATGTAATAGTTGACAGCCTAGATAAGCTTCCTATTGCCATAGTTTTTGACACCATAATGTAGCATTAGAAAGGTGTAACTTGGTGATGCAGAGATGAAAATGCCTGCAGACACAGTTTAATTTTTATCAGTATAATTTATGTTAGTTTGAATAGGTCTGCATTTGTCTTCAGGTTACTTATTTTTAGAAATAACATTTGTTTGTTGTATATTGTACACCTGTGTGTTTAAAGCTCTGATGTGAACATTATGCAGCACAGTAACTGTGTCTTTTCGTTGCTCTATTATCAGTGTTGACAGATGATGACATCCGGGAACTGCAGGTTGTGTACCCCTGTGCTGCAGTGCTGACAAGCCTGGAAAATAGTGACACAGACACTGCATCATCTGATACTGATTCAGAGGAGCATCCTGACTTACCTGAGCCTTTGACTGCTTTATTTGATGTAACACTCAGGGAACAATTACAAATGAGATTGAAAAGCTCTGTGAATTGAGATAATCTTGGGGGAAGTACATTATACACACCAGTGGCAGCCAATGTTGGGAGGTTTATTATAATGCATTATGATTCATGTACAGTAAATACGTTTTACAAATGTAAATCACGTTAAAATTAATACATGGTAATGTAACTCATGGAAAAACATGGTAATGTTTCTTCTGAAACATGGTTACTCATTTGGAAACAACACTCTTACAGAGGTTTGTGAGGGCACCACATACAGTCACAACATCATCTAGCATGTTAACCTGCGACACTGGAATCATTGTTTGCAAAATCTTAAAGTTTTTCCACCGACGGTTCAGGTCATCATACTCCCTCTTTGTAACTAGGATGTCGTCTTCAGCTTTAATAAAAGATACTTTATTGATCACAGGGCGATATTTTTTGTCTGCATTTGACTCATCCAGGGGCCTGTGTACTCATATACAGATATGCAATTAGAGCAGTATGCCTGGCAGGAGCACACACACACACACACACACCCTGACAATCAATCAGTGAAGATGAAATATATTCATACCTGGACAATGATCCATGCTGCATTCTTGTTCCGGAGTTTTAGAAGGAACACATAGATTTGCTGCCGTTATAGGTCTGTCATCTCTCCTCCTTTCCTATGGTACCTACAATAAAAACAGCAGAAATATACAGTTATGCAAGAGAGAAAAACAAACTAAATAGAAAAGAGGAATTAAATATTCTTACCTCTCCAATTTTGCTTTGGGGTTCTGGCTCTGTTTTGTGTACACAAAGACAGAAGGCACAAAATCAGGACTACTAGAGTCCAATGACGCCTCACCTGCAAATAAAACACACACGTTTGTTTACTAGCCAAATCTACCGCCAGTTTATCGAACTTTACCTGCATTTGAATATTATTCTACATCATACATACAATCACTAATGTAAACGAGGATTACTAGAGTCCAATAATGCTTAATTTGCAAATAACACACACAGTTTTTGCGACTAGCCAAATCCAAAACCAGCTTATGAAACTAGCTGCATGTGGTCATCAAACTTCAGCTGCATTGATAAACTACACCGTAGGCTACAGACAATCAATAATGTAAACCATGCTTTCCATTAAACTCAAGAGTACATAGATAAACTTACCTGATATAAAGTGGCGCTGCAGACGCGAGCATTTTTTATTATGTCCTCGCTCCAATCAACACGTTTAATCGCCTGCAGCCACAGGCGTCGACGATTCTTCTGAAACGGCCGTGATCCTGTCGGAATCCTATGAAACTTAAGCCCCTTGGTGGAGTATCGATTGGTGCAACCGTACACGCAACAACCAGACATTTTGATGCTGGGAAACCGTTGTGATAAACTTTATAGGAGTTGCTAAGACGTTGTAGCGTTGTAGCCAGTGGGGAACAACACCACTTCCCGTTGCCAAGATGCGCGCGCAACTATTTGATCACGTGGGCTGTAAAAGGGTCTATAAAGCAAATCCTCAACATTTTAGAGTTTCCTGTTTGAGAAACAGGTTCAGAGTGAGTTCAGTCGACTCTGAGTCTGTTCACTCTGAGTTTAGCTGAAGGAGGAAAATCATTCTCGATGGAGCTCTGTTTAACTGTTTAACAGCAGGAAGAGCCTAAAGTTAGACATTTAATGAGTCCAGTCCTTTTAATATCACTTCAAACACACTGCAAGTGACAACTGCACTTTATATTTACTCAATTATATTTAGGCCCAAAATAATGTCACTTTATTTGAACAAAAACCTAAGCAGTGGTATTATTTGTCTAAAACACGGTTAATGGGATGTGATCAATGAATGAAATACTGAAGAGTTCCTTTTTTGTCTCATTTAAGAACATTTTTGTCCAAAAGGGCTCCATCATTAATGTCCCTTAAAGCACTGCTCCTCTAACACTGTTCCTGAAGGATTCTGGGACAGAAGAGATTCAACTCTAACCCATTGAGTTTGATCCTGGTCTTGTTCCAGCTTCAGTCTGAACAGACCAGGGCTCTCTAACATTTTTTATTATTACACAAGGCTCAAGGTTTTCAAAGTCACTAAAAGTGTCTCCAGGCTTTGCCAAAAGGCCACAGTTTTTGGAAACATTCAAAACACTGGCTGCACCTGAGGGACTCATCTTTGACTCAGACATGTCCTTCACCTGCTGAACGTACAAAGACAGTTTACCACTGACTGCCCTGACAGCACTCTTCATATCAGACACATGTTTATTCTTGCCTTAACTGTTTGTTCAGGTGGTTAGTTTTCTCAGTCACAAGATCAAGAAGCCAATGTCTGTTAATAATCTTCTCCCGCTTTCCATGAAAGTCTTAATTTAACCCTTAACCCAGCAAAGAAAGAAAGTGCTGTAGTATCTTACAGCAACTTAACCATTTAAACTCAGTTTGAAGGAAGAGTTGCTTTAACTTGTATAGAATTAATGATCTTCAGAACAGGCCCCATGACACGATCAAAATCCAGAACTTTGGTGCAGAAGGCTGCTGATGTATAATGCAAGGATAGTTCAGAAACTTGGGAAAGTCCGGGTCTGCTTTACAGTGAGCAATAAATCCAGACCAGTCCTCGAGAGCCGTCAGTTGTTATTGATACCTGCTTTTTAATAGTACTCTTTTTCTACCAAATATCCCTTTACTACATTGTAAATATGATCTGTCCTGGAGGTACTTTGAAGAGGAAGTGAGGCAGTAAAGTCTTTTAAACACCATGTGAATGAAAACAGTCAGCTGGGCCGTGTCGCTGGAGTCCACAGATCCGTCTCATTGCAGAGAAACCATGTGCACCTCTTTATGTCCAAACGCAGCTGTTTAACTGCATCCTCAGAGAACACTGTCACTGTCCTGGTACAGTACCAGCCCCAGTCTTACACATCCTCCACAAAACTCAGTAAACTTCAATACATACAAAACTCTGCTGCCCCCTCCTCACACACACACCGCTCCTGTCAACACATCACCCTGTCCTTCAAGAACTCCACTGGTTCTTCATCCTCCAACACTTACAGTTCAAAGTCCTCCTCATCACCTTCAAAGCTCTCCACAAACTCAGGTCTGTGAGCCCCCTCCGACCGAACAGACCTGCTCCACCTCCACACTCCCTCTCGCTCCCTCTGCTCCTCCAACACCACCCTCCTGTCCCTCCTGCAGGACCAAGCTCCATCACCGACCCACCCTCTGGAAGTCACTGGCCCAACACCTCCGTGACTGCACTGACCTCCTCTCATTTAAAACACAACTCAAGACCCATCTGTGCCCAACTGTTTTAATGTTTTTATTTAGTTTTGTTTTAATATTGTCTTGTTTTCTTTATCGCTCTTAGTGATTCCTTTTATACAGTGTCTTTGTGCGCTTTACAGATAAAATAGTATTATTATTATTACATTTATGGTCCTGAATAAAGTTTCAGCCCTCACTGTAATGTTCCGTTTGTAGCTCTGGTAAACAATGACAGCTGAAGCTTTGTTTTTAGATCCTTTATGGTCTCCTTTCACAGACCGCTGCTCATGGGACAGACTTTCATAAAGTGGAGCTCCACATTACATTAGATCAGACACACGCACTTATCATTTAAATGAGTGAACTCTTCATGAAAATTGTATGTTTTAATCTTCGTGGCGCTCATGGTAGCTGCAGAGCTCCAGTTGGAAACATTTATTAAATTTAATTAACCATTAAATTTAATAAATGGATAAACTAGATAAACGTGTGTACGATTATTTACAGTGACAAATCAAATTTGCTGCTAAAGTTAGGTAGGATTCTGAAATCCCTTTGAGAACTACTCGGAGAGGTTCTGTGAGCTGACGGTAGCTCCTGAGCTGTAGGTTGGAGAGCCCTGATGCAGAGGCTGATGAAGGTCACTTTAAAACACCTCTTTTCTGGCTCCATTGAGAAGGACTTGATCTAAACTCAGAGGAAATCAACTCTGAACCTGTTTCTGAAACAGGAACTGTGAGTTGGGCCGGTCTGAGGAAGAGGACTCTGAGTTCAGATTTAAACTCTGATTGGTGGAGCCTCCTGCAGGAAACAAGAGTCCAATAACAAGAGTCTGCTCCATGTTTACAACAGACATTAACACAAGGGACACACTCTTCTTTTAGATAGACTTTTAAATTAAACACATTTACTGCAGTTAGAAATATGAAAAATAAATATAATATATATAGATCTTTACATTTTCAAACTAATTCAATGGATTAAATTAAAAAGCTAAAAGTTCTTTGTGTAAAAGTGGAGGCAGGTGTTTTTCTTTCTACAGACATTCTTCTGCTCCCTCAGTTCTCACAAATATTACAAAACTGTTCAACAACTGTTACTTTAATAAAAAATACACCTTTGGTATAAGTTCATTCTGTCTTCGGGTTCAGAATATTTTAAAGAAATACTTTGTTCTGATCCGAGGACAAAATGTGGCTTTACCTGCTCAACTAGTTTTGACTACTTTCTGTAGCCTTCATCAGAAGTGTCACATGATGCTGTTGTAAAGACAACACCATCATGTGACGCATGATGTGGAAATATACACTTTACAAAATCTACATCATTAAAACATTTTTATACTATTTCCTTATTTTTTATTTCTTCCAACTTTGTTCTTTGCTTCAACTTTTGTGTCATGTCTGTAAAATACATGGAGTTTTTTTTCTTCTTCAGTCATAAACCATAAACACTGCCCCCTACAGCCACAGAGCAGTCACTACAGCTAAAAATAAAAACATCAAAACCAGAAATCAAAATATGATTAACTAGCATTAAAACTTATTAAACCAATGTTTACATCAATTACAGCAAAACCTGATTAAACCAAGACTAAAGCCAATAATCAACAAGGCCTACAACCAGGAAATAAACCAAGAATAAATCAGAACTAAACTACCATTGGTCTAAATCAAGAGTAAAGCAGGTCTAAAGTCAGAACTAAACCTGACGTGAACCCAAACCTTATTAAACACAAACTACGGGTTGATTAAATCCAGTCCAAACCTGATTAAAGCAGGACTAAAGCAGGTTTGAACAAGGCCTAGAACCAGGAAGAAACCCAGGACTAACTCAGGCCTGAACTAAATGTGGACTAAAGCCAGACTAAAGCAGGTCTAAAGTCAGAACTAAAGCCAGGACTAAAGCCAGAGCAGAGTGCTGTTGAAAAGAATCAAACTGGTCAAACCTGAGTTGATCCAAAGTGTCCAAAGTGTCCCAGAGAAAAGTGTGCGACCGAAGGAAAAGACTTGTTTGTGTGTTTCTTCCTGGAGTGACTCAGAGACACACCTGTGTTGGCTGCAGGCCAGGTGGGAGGGGCTATCATTCTCACAATATTCACCACAGTCATGACCTTTCACCTTTTCTGATCTTGTTCCAACTGTCCTCTCGGCTCTAATCTGTGAGAACACTGGCTTGTGTTGCTGCTTCACGCTGGTACTTGTCTGTCCTTCTGTTTTGACATGTTCGTGTTTCTACGTGTATTACTTCTTGTGAATACTTTCTTTACTCAACTAAAGTTGGGAATGACTAACATGATTTGATTTTGAGTTATTAACCCTTAAACTTCAGTTTTAGTTTTCCAACAACTACATCACCTACAAAAACAATGGCTGACCTTTGTAAAACCAGTTGTTTTTCTATTTCTGTTTTCTGGCTCCAATGTGCTGCTCAAGAGCTTTTCTCATTATTTTCAGACAAACTCAAGTCAATCACTGAATCCATTGTTAAAGAGCCTCATTCAAGTGACTCAAAAGCACATTTGATGTCAGCTGACTCGACTCACTCAACAAACTCGTCCTTTGCTTTCACTCTCACCACCGCTCTCACAACGCTGTCACAAGTCATCCAATACATCCTGCCGCCTGACTCAACGTTATCTATCTCTCTTGTGTTGTTAAAAACTCTTTTTCCATCTTTACAATATTACACCTCTTTGATCTTCACTCACTCGAGCTGCTGCTGAAATCTTAATTCATGCATTAATCACATCACATCTGGATTATTGCAATGCTTTATTTCTTGGTTCAAAGGTCAGCAGCTAGAGTTCTCAGCTCCACCAGGCGTTCTGCTCACATTACTCTGTTGCTGCATGAGCTTCACTGGCGTTCACTTTAACATCTTACTTCTAACATTTAGGGCATTAAATGGTCTCTGAGCTACTCTCAGATCCTGAAAGTGACAGGTCAGATGTGATTGTGTTGTAAACATACAGTGTTTGCAGTCGTTTCTTTGTTAGGTTCTGACTGTGCTCTCTGTAGAAGAGATGAGAATCCAGGAGCACACCAACATATTTATAGGTTGGTGTCATAGAAAGTGTTGGATTGTCCAGAACGACTGTATTTGACCTGGATAAATGCTTCCTGTGTGAGTGAAAGCACATGCTTCTGTCTTCTTTACACTGATGCTCCAGATTTTGAAGATGCTATCTGGATTTGGATCAGAGTGGAAGATGACACTGTCATGTGCTCACAGTAAACATGTTGAGTAATTACAGACCAGGTTTGGACAAAAGACATATGGACAGTTAGTGAGCAGCTTGTTATTTCTGACAGATTCCATTCATTGATTTTAGAAAAGTGTCTCATTCTTTTTGAAATGACTGAAGGATTGGTCTATAGTTAGAAATGTGTGTGTGTGGGGGGGGTCATCAGCTTTAAATATTGGGAGGATTTGAGCAGTTTTCCAGGTTGAAGGGAACACAGAGAGCCTGACACAAAGATGAATCAGACGATGTAAAAGAGGTTCAGAAAGTTCATGTTGGGCTCATTTCTGTCATAAGAATGTGAGTTGTTTAGGGAACGTATATATTACGTTATATATATATATATACGTATATATACGTATATATAATTCACTATATGTGGGGGTCAGTGGGTCCTCTATCACCCGTCTCCAGATGATACAAAATGCAGCAGCACGTCTTTTAACGGGCTCACGCAAAACATGAGCACATTTCCCTATTTTAGCTTCATTACACTGGCTGCCTATTCAATTTAGGATCCATTTTAAAATTCTGTTATTTGTTTTTAAATCCCTTAATGGTCTTGCTCCGCCATTCCTCTCTGAGCTTCTTCACTCTTATAAACCCGTCCGCTCTCTCAGATCAGATGATCAGCTGCTCCTGACTGTGCCAAAAACTAAGCGTAAGCTCAGAGGGGACCGTGCCTTTGCTGTGTCTGCCCCTAAACTGTGGAATAATCTGCCTTTGCATGTTAAGCAGGCCTCTGCTTCTTCTTTAGCTTATTTTAAAACCACTCTTAAAACCCATCTTTTTTCTTTGGCTTTTGGTACCCAGTAAGATGTTGACTTTATTTATTTACTTTTTTTACCTGATTCAATTTGTTACTTTATTGTCTTTCTTTCTCTGTGGTTATAAATGGTACACATGTATGTATCTATTTTTATGTTATTTTATTACTCTGTTCAGCACTTTGGTTGTTGTAAAGTGCTTAATAAATAAAGTTGGTATGGTATGGTATGTCCATCTGTGAGAGTTCTGTAAATGTCAAATGTGATGATACTGATGAGTTTCTGCCAAAGGCTTTGAGGCTGGACACTTAGAAGACACTTCATTTACACATGTCACTAAATCATTAAAAGTGATATTTTTAATATTCAGTGATGAGTACTCCATTGAAGTTCATCTGAATTTAATTTGAGTTGTTCTTTTTACATTTGACGTTTACGTTTTTAAATGTTTGAAACAGCATTTTAGTATTTGAAGCCTCTTGAGTATTTGATTTAGAAAATAATCCATTTTAGTTTTACACAATGCAACAGACACTTATTTCTAATTGACATTAATTGTACTTTTGTTTCCTGGGTTTTAG
This sequence comes from Perccottus glenii, assembly GCA_024416835.2. Classification (NCBI taxonomy): domain Eukaryota; kingdom Metazoa; phylum Chordata; class Actinopteri; order Gobiiformes; family Odontobutidae; genus Perccottus; species Perccottus glenii. The sequence goes on along the minus strand of JALDQB020000130.1, from coordinate 11,984 downwards.
ATGTTCTGTATATTTTCAGAGTTAAATCTTTCTGCTTGAGAAGTTGTAGTATTTCTGAATTGAACCTGTTCTGACTTTGTTTTTTGGACAGAGATGATTTTTTGACGTACTGTTTCTATTTCTGTTTGGAAGTTTGATAAGGTTTGTTTTGGATTCATTAAGGATCTTTCATCTTTCCAGTCGCTGGAACTGGTTTTGAAATAGTTTTTTTTCACACTTGGACGACGTGCATGTCCTTTAACAGTTGTGTATTTGTTTCTAATCGTGTCGACACGAGAGTGGTCAGAGAATGCTGCGTTTATTTCTCCAGAATATTCAGACTTGTTCCAGTGATTTGTGAAAATAAGGTCAATGATTGAGCTGCGTGTTTTTCCACTTCTTGTAGCTCCTTCATTAAGTGACTAAGACCAAGCTTTGAGGCGAGAGCTTTGAGAGACTTGGATTCAAATCGTCCAGAAACACAAGCTCTTTTGTCTTTGCTGCTTTTCTTCGACTGGAGATCTGAGACAGGGAAGTATTTGTCTTATTGTTTGGACCATTAGATGTTACGATGAGGCTAATTGAATGTTGATGTGTCAAATCCAGGACCAGTTGCACTGACTCTGTGTCTGTTTTGATTTTTGTTAAAGCAGGCACATATTTTTGATTGACATACAGGACAACTCCAGCAGTTTTTCCATTTGGGTTTTTACAATAGAGTCAATCATTTACAATTGAGAGGAAGGAGTGAGGGACAGCAGGAGTAAGCCAAGGTTCATAGACTGTCTTTAGAAGAAGAAGAAAGTTTATTTATATAGCACCTTTCACAGACAGTCACAAAGTGCTTCACGTGCAGCCAGGTGCTGTGGTCTTCAGGAAAATGAAATAGAGCATTTTACAAACTTAACATACATAACAACAGTAGCTGTTACAACATAAAATACGTAGTCGCAACTATAGTTGCCGTTACAACATACATAACAAAAACATACAGACAACATCAGACAATAGCAGGATAACAGCACACGTGGTCACATGATGGGATTTTTTAGTGGCTTTTTAGGGGGGGGGGGCATTAGAGTAAAGATTGGACAGACAAGTTCCAGTGTGAAGCAGCAACACAAGCAAGTTTTCTCACAGATTAGAGCCGAGAGGACACTTATTATCGGACTACTTCTTGTTAATACTTGCTTTACTAAAGTTTGGAATGACTAACATGATTTGATTTTTCTGAGCATTAACTCTTGAATTTCAGTTTTAGTTTTCCAACAACTTTATTCATTCATTCATTCATTCATTTTCTACCGCTTTGTCCCGTTAGGGGTCACGGGTGACTGGAGCCTATCCCAGCAGCTTTGGGCCTGAGGCGGGGTACACCCTGGACAGTGGCCAGTTAGTCGCAGGGCTGACATTTAGACATAGACAGGGACAGACAAACCATTCACTCACATTCATTCACAAGGGACACTTTAGAGTTGCCAATTAACCTATACATACATGTCTTTGGACGGTGGGAGGAAGCCGGAGTACCCGGAGAGAACCCACGGTAACACGTGGAGGACATGCAGACTCCTCACAGAAAGACCGGAGTCGGCCGAGAATGTTTTGAGTCGGCCGGGTTTTGAACTCACGACCTTCTTGCTGTGAGGCAGGAGTGCTAACCACTCTGCCACCTGAACAACTTTATCATCTACAAAAAAACAAATGCTGACCTTTTGTAAAACCAGTTGTTTTTCTGTTTAAATAAGAGTTTGTACCTTTGTCAGATTGTTTATCATCTAACTGTCCATCAGAAATCTGTTGTATCTACAATAATACTATTTCCAAAATCTCTGAGAAGCATGCTCGTGTTAAAACTAGACCAGTTCCTTCTTCCCAAGTCTCAGCCTGGTTCACTCCTGAACTTCGAGCGATTAAAAGCTAAAGGTCGTCGCCTGAAAAGACTGTTCAGAAAATCTGAAATCTTCTACTATTAAGAGTTCCATGAGCAGGCCTAAAGCACTGTTTACTCTGGTAAACAATCTGTAAACCTCCACAACAAGCTCTCTCTGACTGTGCGTCTCTCTGTTGTAATCCTTTCAGTCTGTCACTCACGTCACAGAAGCACTGTTTAATTTCATCAGACAGCGGCTGGGTAGATTTAAAGGCAGCTGTCTTACAAATTTTGCGATAGTTTAAGGCAGTCCCCAGACCAATGAGCAGGAACCCCACTATCATAAATCCAAATGTAATACATCCTCAACGTCCTCCATGGGCAGAACTTCTAAACACAGAACTTGCCAGTTCTTCCAGGCGTCCTGTGAGTATAGCCCCCCGTAAAGGTCCCGCCAGGGCAAATGGGTTCTCCCGGTGCACCCTTCTAATGGGAAAAATTGTGTCAATTGCGCTCAGAGACCAGGTAATCAGATCCATTTTCAGTTCTTAGGAGTCCAGCAAGCAGTAAAGTCAAAGAGAAATAAGAGAAATTTAGTATGACGAGACAAAACAAACGAAGCATACAGCAGAGGCAGGAGGAGCAGAAGGAGACGTCAGCTTCACGTCTGTCCAGGTCAGGACTGTAGGGGATTATGTTCATAAATATATATCAAATTAATTTTTAATATTTTTAATAATTAACTTTGATATTAATATATATTTTTTTTATTAATTTTTAATTAGAAAGGGGCACCACTCTGGTTTTGGACAGTTACAAAGAAACTGTTAGGTTTAATCTAGTCTCAATAATCTGAAGGAAAATAATTCTTCTGGTGATGGGAACATGGAAAGGATTGACACAACAAGGGACAAACACAGGGATAAACACAGGGATAAACATTTGCTTTCAGAGGGTACCAAAAACCAGGAATGTTTAGACATGTTAATCTATATTATAAAAACTTAAAGGGACTTTTAACGGGGGAAAGAAAATGGCGGCCACGGGGCTAGAGTTTGGACAGAGTACATTTAATAACGCCAAGGCTGTTGTGTCACGTGCGGACTTACTCTGTAGTCAGCGGAGCTGGCCCTGTTCGGTGGGGTCAACATCAATGGTCCGAGACGAGCGTCCTGAATGTTCTCCATAAGGTTTGTCGCTTACTGATGAAGCGTTCCACACCAGTAATGACGCCACGTGCAAATTTCTTCCAGAGGGGGTCATCGTGCGCCGGGGAAAGAACAAAACGTCTTGTTGCTGTCCAAACTAGCACGGCCGTTATCTCATCCGTTGTACCGTGTAAAAGTTTAGGTTTGTGTAAGTTATTGCAAGGTCCATGAAAGAGTTCTCGGCTGTTGCTTTGCTGGTTAAAAAAAATCTTGCTTCTGCGAGTGCTCGTTGGTTAGAGCAAACACGTGAGCAGGCACGGTGTTTTAAAAATAAAAAGGCCAAAATAACTTCCGTCTGGTAACAGACTTACAGGAAGTTATTTGAGCAGCTGTTTGAAAGAAGTAAAACTTAGCGAAAGCTAGGCTGGCAGGCTTTAAACAAAAATTTACTCGTTTCCACGAGGCCCGAAGCTTTGGGGAGGTCCCTGGGAACGAAACCTCCCGGGCGGTCCTGCTGAAGCGCGGCAGAGAGAAGGCAAGAAAAGTGGAAGGAGGAAGGATTTTGGACGGGTGCCCGTCTTATACATGAGCGTGGGGGCGTGTCTTATGCTCTCTTCCAGAAGAAGGGCGTAACTCTGGGAGGATAACTAAAGTTTAACATGTGTAAACTAAGTTTTACAAACATTCTTTGCTTTGCGATGTATTTGTTGGGTTTTTAGAAAACACACACAAAACATTTGTATGGTAGAAATATACAGAGAGAATGCATATATTATGAATATTATTAAAACATTCATTACATAAAATAAAACATGACCTGTTAAACAAAAAACAAGGGAATGAGAGCAGTAATTTTGATCTCGTCACAACTCCACGTCCTGGAAAGCTGAACGATAATGGTTAGCGCCTTACGCAGTGTCTTTTATTCAAATTAATACAGAAATGTCTTTTCGATCAAGTCGAGGTCATTCGTCCATTTGACCACCAGGGGGTAATGTTTGACGACTGTAGAAAGGCCAGGGGGCTCCTGGGAGATTAAACACATTTCTGGGTAAGAAGGAGGTTATGTTTCGACAATTCAATAGCCTTCGTATCTCCGAAGATTTACAAGTGTTCTGGCATGGCGCCAGGTAGACTAGCTCACATCTTCCTGTGAGGCTACCCAGAGTCATAAGTGGAGCTCATCCGCGACTTAAAAACACTGACCATCTGGTATGGAAGTTTTATCAAGTCAAAACTATTGAGAGCTCGCAAACCCGATTTCGAGCGAGCAGGCTACAATATGAGCGAGCATACACAGATCTGAGCGAACAGAGTCTATAGTGCGCTCTCGTTTCTGTGTCAGCGCGTGCGCAAATCTGTCAGTGCGCTCTCAGTTCTGTGTTAGCGCTCGCTCTAGTCTGTCAGTGCACTCTCACGATTCTGTGTTTGCCCCCTCTCTGTTTTTGACTGTGTTTGAACAGTAAGCTGCTGAGGGCGCAGTAAGTTTAAAAAAATATAGGTCACTTTACTTTCAATGTAAAAGTCAAGAAGTTAGGCTACAATAATCACACTGTTTTTAAGCAAAAATAAAAATATATGTATATATGGAAAACGTATGTAGAAGAGTACAGCGGATAATATATACTTTTTAAAGTTTGGATTGTATAGTCACGGTTATTTATTTATTTATTCATTCACATTTTTTGTTGAGGATAAATCCCTTGAGATGAAACCTCTCGTTTTTGAGGGGGTCCTCTTACTCACATTCATTCACTAGGGACACTTTAGAGTTGCCAGTTGACCTATACATGCATGTCTTTGGACATTATGCCTATACCTATTAACAATAAAAATATAAGCCCTAATGTAGTTCTTCTGTTACCTCACTAGATTGGCAGCAAAAGCCAGTCAAATCCTGGACAGTCATTCATGGGAGAACCATTCATCTACTGGTCAATGCAATCATTTGTGTAACAGAATAAACAAAATATGGTGTCACACTACTAAATGTATTTCTTTATTCCATAATAATAATAATAATAATATTTGTATTTTTTATTTATTTTTTACTTTTTGATTTAATAGTACCTCTCCTGACTGCAACAAGACATTACTACACCGGGGTGAGTGATGTGTCGTATAAACTGAAGTTCTATCCCACATGTAATTCTCTTTGCAGCAGAAACTAAAAAATATATATATATAATAATTCTTTAGTTTTAAATGTGAGATCTGATGCCTTCCTGCCTTCAAAAGTCTCAGGGGTGTCAAAGACGGGGGACATTAATAGGCAAGGCAAGGCAATGGTGTCCATAACATTTAAAACACCTGAAGTATAACAATTCAACAAATCATCAACTTGACCTGATGAGGCATTTTCAGACCTGATTGCCTCCATAAACTGTGTCCTGGTGTTATCGTTAATGTATCTCTTCTGAACAACTGTTTGTCCAGCAGCAACTTTTGGAATTATGGACAGATGAAAAAAGACACATGAATGATCAGATAGAGCAACATCAATCACAGTGACATCTGAAATATGAACACCTTTAGTAATGACCAGGTCCAGAGTGTGACCTCTGTTATGGGTCGCTCATTAACATGCTGACAAAGACCAAAAGTATCAAGAATAGTAGAAAGTTCTTTGGCATTTCTGTCACAAACATTATCCACATGCACATTAAAATCACCAGATATGACTATTTGTTCAAATTCTGTGCAAATAACCAAAAGCATTTCAGTAAACTCATTAATAAAATCATGACATTGTTGGGGTGGTTTGTAAAGAACTACATATAAAATAGATGGAGAAAACCTCAACTCCATTTTGAATGACACATACTCAAATGATGAAAACTCACCAAGTGATAGCTTCTGGATAAAAATATTATCTCTAAGAAAGGCACATACACCACCACCCTTTTTGTTTTCCCGTATTTTGGATAAAAATGTGAAAATCGATGGGGTGGATTCAATAAGGACCTCTCCCAGGGCCTCAGGTTGATAATTGTTTTATTATGAAAAAGTCCTGGAACAGCAGAGGCCCTCAGTGTCCTAATCACTGATAGTAGCCTTGATGCTAGTCAAGGTTTTTGGATCTGGTCTGGGAGGAGCTGGTCTGGGAGGGGGTGGAGGGGGTTTGACAGGGGTGCATTGGACTCTATGTACTGGCCGAGCTGTAGAAGTGGTACTGGGGTACAGAAGGTGTTGCTGACACTGGGGGGGTCAGGGTCGTTTTGGGGGGAGTCCTTGGCAGTGGTGGAGGTGTTGATGGTGGTACAGTCAGAGGAGGATCCTGGCTGGTGAGGCAGGAGTGTTTTTTTTTCATTTGATGGTTGATGTCTTCTCAGAGGGCCTTTTCTTTGTTCAGTAAGGCTCAGATGAAGAAAATGCAACAAACTCCAGACTTTCAACCCGACCAGTCTGTTTTTATACAAAGCAGGCCACTGTGACTAATAATAATGTCAATAAGCTATATTTACACAGATAATACCTGTTTACAGTACCTTTACTGTATGAATGTGTGTGATACATATACATGTACTTGTGTTTGTTTTGTGCTGTATGTTCTGCGACACTGTACTTGGGACAATAAAATATATTTGATTGATTGATTGATTGACTGATAGTGCACAGTTGTGAACAGGACACTATTTGGACCACTTTGTCCAACTGAGACAGACTTTATTGAGTTCATAATCATCCAAAACATTATGATTCATTCCTAAGTCAAGCACAGGGCCAGTTTTGTAGCTACAAAGTTTACATTTCTATTTCTGTGAACCACAGGATATATTTTGTTTTATTGTAACTTCTTTAATTTAAATTTGTTGCATCATTGGAAATATCTGAAAACCATCCTGTTATAGACCTGTTACCTCCAAGTCCTTTGGATGAGGTCTTTTTAACTCCAGGACCCACACAAATGGCTACAACACACCAACTGCCAACATTTCAGCCCTTCTGCTTTTGTTGCTTTTGATGTTGACCATATACTGTGCTTGTGAAGGTTGACAGACTATTAATATAGTACCCACATTAAAAATGTTTCTGTATTTTAAGTCTAAATGAAAGAATAAAAGTGCGATTAATATATAAACTGCACTGTATGGTGTGGTCTGCTGATGAAAGTTTATAGTTTATAAAATTATACAGTGTATAAGTTACAGCTTTAATCTGTTTATCAGGGAGAATTTAAGATGAATATATATAATTTCTTAATTACTTGTGTGTGTCTATATGTTATTGATACAATAGGAAATGACAATAGTATAGAAAATCGAGTTAAGGTTTTGAATTAAAATAGTTTTAGGTTTTGAATAAACTTGGGGCAGTGTGTAATCTACTGCACCACTTTTGGGATGTGCAAAAATAAAAAAACTGTAGTTTTAGCTTCTGAACAAGCATGAAATCTTCATTCTTGCTTTTGTTTGTGGCTGACAAACAGTGTTCACTGTGTTTATAAGTACAGTATGTGTTGGCCTATGTCTGTTTTTGTTTCTGTTGTTTTTTTCTTAATTGACATCAACAGAGGCCAACTTTCTCGCATAGCCTGTTTACATGTCTGTTTTAATTCATATGGATTGTCCCTACTTTATAAATAAATAAATCATAAAATACAACCTGGAAGGAACTACTTCCTTCCGCCAAAACCCTAACAAGCGCAATGCACATTAACTATACTTGGATAAAGGGGGGAACTATACTGAACGCAACCTGCAGCACCTTCAGGAAATTGCAAGCAGCGCCAAAATCTGCAAATTCTTAGCGATAAAATCTGCAAATTCTTCCCGTCAGCGATGGAGGACAACTCTACAAGATCGACTGTGAGTATCCACACATCTAAGTTATTAGTTTTATTAAACTTTTACACTATACACCCGCTAATTGTGCATATTTTGTAAGATTTAAGACAATTGTCTTCATTGCCTGTCTCTGCCACATAATCGGCTGCCATGTTGCATTTTAACTTACTAAGCATTAAAAACAAGTTTCAGAAAACCTTAAAATATTTCATGAAATTCAAAGTAGGCTACATGAAACTGTCAGCCAAAGGTAGGCTACATAAAGGCAATTAGGCTAATATTAAAAATGACAATGACATGGTAAATAAATGTAATGACAAACGTTCTAGTACAAATTTTTTGAAGTGTGTTTTGTGTTGCTGTTTGTTTAAATTGGGACAACTGAGATAATGTTTGTAAAAAACTGGAACAAATTTGACATGGATCCTAAAACAGGCACTGTCTCCATTAAATAGGGACATCTGGTTACCCTGTAATAATGACACTTCATATTACAGAGGGGTCCTTAGGCCTATTTTAGGGTGGTTCTAGACTCTGACTACAGTCTATAGAGCTGAAACCCTCTCACAAAACCATCAAAAGTCTGGTTCCTCATTGAGTAAATACGTAAATGCCTAGGAAATAAGCCTATTTAGTTTTTAGAAGTGGTATGAGAAAAAAAAGTATGGGTCTTGAGTCAAATGGTTGTCTTTGTGGAATTTATAAGTGACATATTTAAAAATAAAATAAAATTAGAGTTATCCGGTAAGTGCCGGTAATCCAGTCTATGTTTTTGCATTAATGTTAAAGCACAGCTCCTTCGTAAAAACAAAATTACATTGACTGTGCTTAATTTTAGTTGTTTTTTACACTGCTCTCTGTTTATAACAGGGTCAAGGTGGCGAGCGTGTTGCTGAGGCAATGGCCAGAGCTTTGCTCAATTTGATTTCCAATGAAACCACGGGACAAGGGGTGTCACCAAATGCCAACATCAGATCCCATGGTATAACAGAGAACAGCGTTGACAATGAAATGCAAAGGTAAGCCTTAACTTTGTTTAATTTTTTCACGATGCAACAAAGCAATGTGTTCTAAACAGTCTTCATTTTGTAGGGCCTTTCCAAGTCTTTACAGGTCAAGAACAAATTTTAATTATGGGGAGAAAAGACGAAGATTTTCTTCCTCCAGCAAAACAGATAAGATCAACTGATGTTGAGGTACAGAGTACAAACCATAAAATAAATGTTATCCCATAACAACAATAACAATTATTACTTTTTTGTAAAGACTTAATTTAATCATCCCTTAAAAAAAAAATTATAAGACAAAAATAAAGTCTTATAGGCTTAAACAACTACAGACTTCACTATATATTTTTTAAGTTGTACTTCAATTGAATATTTCTATCTATTATTGTATATTTTTATTTTGTTATTGAATATATTGTTTTTGAGTAAATTGTAATTGAATATGTTGCAAAATGCATGTAAGACCAATATTTAAATGATATTCTAATCTTAAGATCACAAAGATTTATAGAGGTCAGTGTCTTTTCTATTCTATTCTATCTTCTATTTACACAGGTATATCTACTTGACCACCAGAGTGAAACCACACCTTCTGATTTTGAACAAAGTCAAGTGATGTTAGCAGGTCTGGGAAAAGGCTCAATTAATATCAAGCCTGAAACTTCCCACAATGAGGTTGTACCTATTCTTAATTTTCATATTTTACATTCTGTTTTGTTGTGGCTACTAGTCAGTTTAGTCAATGTAGTCTGTGTAATTTTTAATTTTAATCTGTCATAAAAGATTCAGTGCCTGCTGGAACAGCAGTTTCCTAAACTGACATCCATCATCGGCGGTTGGCTGATTTATAAAGCACAAGGTGTATATAAAAAGAACATCCTACAACCACATGTTGGTATAATTCTAACTATAATTCATGTTTTCACTTTTCAATGTAAAGGAGGATCTGGCAAGCGCAAAATTAATCTAATTCCACCAGAGGCTACAGGTTATTCTGGAAAAATTATCTTATCTGCTTCCAACAACGGCAAGTCGATGCTTTTTGTTGCCCCAATTCAAGGACAACTTGACACAAGCCCATTGCCGAAAGATTCACCCCGGTTTGCTGGAATGCCCAAGGAAACTTGCCAGCAGTGCCATCAACTGTTTCCTCTTAATGTGCTAGTGGCACACATCAAAGAATGTGCGGGCGAACCCAACAACCCTGCATAGATTTTTAATTGTCCTGAGAATTAACTTTTCAAGTTATGATTAATATTCATTTTAATTTTTATTAACACTACTACTACTATAGAAGTCAAAGCCTACTTTATTGTCAATTCATGTACAGTGCCACATGTACAGTACATACAGAGAATGGACATTCTGTTTCTCTTGGGCACCAAGTTGCGTGGGGTACAATATAAAAATTATAACAAAAAAAGACAAATACAACAAAGCAACATAAGGCACACAAAGGATGTAAACAGTGCAGGTAAAGTGGATTGTGCTGATCTAAGAAGCTATTCAGACTTGTTAAAGCGACCATGGAGCATGATGAGCAGTCTGATGCTGTGTGTTTTGTGAAGGCAAGTTTGTGGTGTGTGTGTGTGGTTGTGTGTGTGCGTGCACAGTTCCTGGCATTTTCATGTGAATGTCATCATGAAAATCTCCAGATTATTCTGTAATCAGGTTCAAATACTATAAATGTATTTAGCCCAGAGAACATCACAAATGTGTAGTGACAGATAAATAGCTTATAAAAGTGATTAAATGTTCTAAAACATGCAGACGTGTAAACAAAGTATAAATTGTCTTGTGTTTTTGATGTGTAAAAATTTTAACTCACTCTGGTTTTGTAGACAGAAGACAGATGCCCTATGTGTTTTGAACAGTGGCCAGTTGATGAAATTGAGGATCATGCCAGCATATGAGGGTATAATGTTAATTCCTAATAACATCAATATTACTTTTGCATGTTGTAATTGATGTAGTAAAGAACAGTCCTATATTTTCTCTATCCTTTTAAATAAGAAATTACAGAGAAGCTGGAACAGTTGCAGGACCCCCATGTTATACAAACCCTGGGAAACAAATGTTTGATGATAAAATATCAAGGTAAGAATAATTTGATGAGTGAGTGTTCAATGTTACTGTATATACATTTTTGTGGTCAAGGGTGAGATATTTTAGAAATGTAGTTGTCATAAACTAGCAACAAGAGATGTGGTTGAAAATTATACATCTAACACTGAATTTCTTCAGTAATGAATATTTGGTGTCCATAAAAAGGAAAACAAAAGTAAACCCAGATTTAAAGAAAAGCTCATGTCTTTATTTTAAAATAGTGTAAGTTTTTTGAACTGTGTTTGTGTTTGTGTTTCTCTGTCAGTGTGGAAGACGTGATGAATTGCATCAGCAGCAGAGTGAAAACTGACAAGAAGTTCCAAATTAATGTAACACGAGAAAACATTCTCCAGAGAGGCCTAAAACAGTGGCTGAGGCAGAAGAAGTCAACGCCTGAATACCAGTTAAGTGTCAGCTTTATCACTGAAGCTGGCATAGATACTGGTGCATTGAGAAAAGAATTCCTTACAGGTACATTCTATTTTTCATTTCAAACACAAAAATACATGTTATTAACAAGGTCCATAGAAGGTTATTTTTGGAATATTTTTACAACATTTGGAACCTTCATCGGGAGGCCAGCTAGATTTATTAGGATTATCTGACTGCATTCAGTATGATACGGAGTATCCTGGGTAACTGCTTTTAAAAAGCTTTATAAGGTGTGAGAGGCAACATGGTGCAATGAAATTTTGATAAACATCATTGTCATATAAGATATTTAGCAAGTCTGTGATGAAACTGTGATACCTGCTGGCACTTAGGTATTTTGGAACATTTGAATGAATCATGCGGGACGTCATGTTAAGAATAACAATTGAAATGTGTTGGTGGTTCAAAGGAAAGCTTGCCTCACCCAAAATGACTCTTGGCACTGCTATGTTTACAGAAATGGTGGTTTGCATTGAGAATCAGTTGTTTGAGGCGGCAGGTGAAGGAAAAGGAAAGAATCCTTTGTACTCGCCACATGACCTGGAGAATGGGCATTTTCTGTAAATATTTAGTAGTTATGAATAGCTGTAAAATTTGGAATAGTATTGTTTTTTTATATCATAACTTGACCTGTTAGTTACAACTCATATCA